>CM039119.1:23775725-23914151 GCA_022036555.1 Microstegium vimineum | reverse complement strand
CTCCTTTTCGGAGTCTTTGTCAGACCCTTAGGGCACCATTGAGGAAGCTTGGTTTTCCAAACGGGCTGATGCTGCCTTTCATTGCTTACATCGGCACCACTCCTGATATTTGGATCCCTAGAGAATACTTCTTCATCAGGCACTCTTGTATTGGCCATCTCTTCAAGCTCCTCTTGATCAACCCGCCTGCCAAGCCTGCTATGCGCGCTGAGCATGCCCCCCAGTCGGTCATGTGCCGATTTCTTCTCTCTGAGCGGCCTGGCATACCTGGTTGTCCGATCATCAAAGCAAGGCTTCTTTTGTGTCCGATCGGTAGGGTAGTATCCATTGCATTCAAGACAATTATCGGCAGTAGGTAGCTTGATGCCTTCTTCCCAGCAGTGGACGAAGAAGGGACACTTCCAGTGGTCCTTATGCCGAAGCCACTCTTGGTGCTTGTCTTCTTCCTGCCGACGCCGCTTCTCTTGCAATTGCCGATAATCTTATTTTGGCCGCCTATGCGTGATTACAACACCAGGAGCCCTCTTGGCACTGCTACCCTCATCGGCAACTCTCTTGCCCTTTCTGTCATCGGCAAACCTTCTCTCGTCGCGCTCAGCTACCTGATGGTTAGGATCTACCGATGCATTCTTCCTGGCAGCTTCAGATGTCAGCACTTTAGTTTTTCCACTAGTTTCTACCATATTATTTGGAAACGGGTGCTGATCGATCTTCATCGGTTTCTGGACTCTAGAATTCTCAAATTTGATTCGTCCAGACTCAGTTTCTGACTGCAACTGCTGCCTGAATATCTTACAATCATTGGTACTGTGCGAAGTTGCATTGTGCCACTTGCAATACCTGATTTTTCTGAGCTCTTCGGCTGATGGAATTACTTGGTTAGGCGCTAACTTGATTCGCCCTTCTTGAAGTAACAAGTCAAACATCCTATCGGCCTTGGTGATGTCAAAAGTGAACCTTTCAGCTTCTTTCTGGCCAAATGGACAAGACACATATTTCTTATCTTTTACCCATTCGGCCGCACCGATGCTTAGCTCCTCATCTGACTCGGAATCTTCTTCCTGCCCAATGAAGGTCACCTTCTTATTCCAAGTCTTCCTGGGTTCAAAGGTTTTGACATCTTGATCGGCAATCCTTTGCACCAGATGACTTAGGCTTTCAAATTCTTGAGACGCATACTTATCTTTGATATGCGGCAGTAGTCCTTGGAAAGCCAGATCCGCCAGTTGCCGATCATCAAGTACCAGGATGTAGCACTTATTTTTCACGTCTCGCAGCATCTGGAAAAAGTTCTCCACCGATTCGTCATTACGTTGCCTTAGCTTGACCAAATCGGTAATCTTCTTCTCATGTATGCCAGCGAAGAAGTATTTATGAAACTGCCTCTCTAGATCGGCCCATGTGATTACAGAATTTCGAGGCAACGATATAAACCATGTGAATGCCGATCCAGACAATGATGATGAGAACAACCTCACCCTTAGTTCTTCACTGCTGGCAGCTTCTCCACACTGGATAATGAAGCGGTTGATATGCTCCATCGTTGACGTGTCATCTTGGCCGGAGAACTTGGTAAAATCCGGTACCTTGTACCGATTTGGAGGAGGAATTAAATCATATGCTGGAGGATACGGTGTCCGATAAGAATATGTATTGACTTTGGGTTTAATGCCGAATTGCTCTTTCATTACTTCGGCAATCTTATCGGTCCAATATGTATCCTGCTCTTGCCGACTCATTGGCTAGTTGTTGACTGGTGGAGTTGGCTGATGCGCCTCTTCAGGTCTTGGTAGAAGATGGTTCAAAGTAGTCGTCATGGGCGCAGCACCAGTCATCTGGACGTTGTGCATCGGCTGATTTACCGATGGATAGTTTTGCACACTTAGTGGATTAGGTTGAGTCATCATATTCATCGGTTGTTGTACCGATGGTCCACTTTGAGTGTTTGCTGGACCTCCATACTGATACATTAGTACGCCAGGTTGCTGAACTGGCGGCTGATTGGTCCATCCAGGATTATAAATCATCGGCATGTGATTTACCGATGGCTGATAGCTAACTGGCACCTGCTGTTCCTACACCTTAGAGTAATCAACAAATTGGTTACCTTGATGTGCTGGTACTCCGGCTTGAGGATTTACAACCATAGGTTGACTTCCAGTTGCTATATTGTGTTGCATCGGCATAGAATTCGTCGAGGGTGGCATCAGAGGTACTTTAGGAATCACCACCTGGAAATCTTCTGATGGCACTTGTGCAGTTGGAGAAGACGTAGAGTAATGCATCATAAGGATCATTGGCTATGATTGTATTGCCGATGTCACAGAGCCCTTCCAAGCTGAACTGTCTCCCTGCACCAGATTAGAACCAGCGGATGGATTTGAAGGCATACCGTATCCCCACAAGTTGGCAGGAGCTGGATGATTCTGGATAGCAGGTCCTGACATTGCCGACGCCACTGGATCCACACTAAGCTTGGTGGCACTTTCAGGACTTGGCCTTGGTGGTGTGGCCACATCGGCAGACGGATCCACGGGAGTGGAAGACGCCATTGGGGCTGTCGATGGGTTTATAGATGCCGATCCAGGTTGATGATACGCTGCACCAACATACTGAGGTGCATGTCCTTCTTTGAATGATTACATAACAGCATTGTATACGGTATTGGATAGCACACTGGAGTGGCTAATTAATGCTTGATTTAAGGCAGAATTAACCATCTCTTGTAACTTACCAGGATTGGCATCATACGTGACATGCCGTGGCAACGACGGATCTTGCTTCTAGATGGCTTCGCTGCTCCTGCTTAGGCTGAAGGACTTCAGATACAATTGCTTGTACTCCTCCATAGCCCGCTCCATAGCCAGCCTTTGATCATCTTTTAGATCGGCCTCGGAGACTTCAATGACGTTCCTTTGGTTAACGTCGGAGTTATCACCCATGATAGATGTGAAATTAGTCCCACTGGGCGTGCCAAAAGAGGTGTTGACACAAAAAGCGTCAAGATCTGCGAACACCTCGGGCTATTACCCAAAATTCGATATCCATAGGTGTGCCAGTCGATTTGACCAGTTAATCGACAAGGACGATAACTAGAACAAGATTTGAACAAGACAACGGCGATACACCCGGATGTCAAGACTCAGACTTGATCAGGATAACTAGAGCAGAGCTGAACGAGACAACTGCAATACGCCCGGATGTCAAAGCTCAGATTACTCCCACGCGGAACTTGCAAGAGTTTGACGGAGATCAAGGTGATGCAGCCCGTCGAAGCTTGAAGAACTCGTAGATACACTAAGACTAATGCAGTAAAAGGGTAAATTGCAGTGAGGGTAAATAAGAGTAATTGATTTGTTTGATAGATTGATTCTTTTTCACGTGGCCCTTGGGCACATATTTATACTCCCGTATGGGGAGTTGTACATGGACACAACTCATACCTTTCCAAAACAAACTCCTACTTTAAAGGAAATAACTGACTCACGCAGGAGTCGGACCCAAATAACAATACTATTTTCCTAAATGGACACTTCTATTTTTAAGGAAATAAACGACTCGTGCAAGAGTCGAACTCAAACTTCTATAACAATACTGGTATAAAATCACCAGTTTCCTTACGTCTTTCCTTCGATGAAAACTTTCCATCGGTAGACTCCTTCAATCCGCGAATTCCTTCTTTCGCCACCGGCAATCCCTTGCTGATGTCAACCGCCATGTTACCCTGTGCCCATCGGCACTCCATGCCCATCGGCATCGGCAATACTTCCCGATCGGCAACCTTGTACTTCTGGTAACTTGTCTTCACCAATTAATTCTTATCGGCAAGAGTCATCCAACTCCCATCGGCAACATCCTTATCAGCAATATCCCTATCGGCACGAAACGTCCAGCTTCCATCGGCAACAAACTTATCCTTTTCGCGGTATTTACCTTCATCGGTAACATTGACTGACGACCTCCCGATGCCGATGGAAAACGGCTACCGATCAATGCAAGTCTTAGCTCATTTGACACATGCCGAAAAACGGTGTCAACACAAGGACTTGACCATTGGGGAATCTAAGGTGTTTTGTGATTGGGATAGATGATCCTTTGATGATGGTGGAACATGGAAATGAGGAAGGATGTTGATCCCGAGGCTAGGATCGTAGCAAATTTCACCATCAATGCCCAACACTTGACAGGATATTCTCCTCATATGTGTGGGCATTTTAGTCACTTCCTTTGAGGATTCGGCCTCATCCAACCATTCTTGACTTACAATGGTAGATAGATGCTCTAACCGTTGTCTTTGCTCCACTTGGTCAGATTTATGGCCCTCATGGCTTCCATGCCTCGGGTGTCTTAATGAATTCCCAGAGTCATGAAGTGGGTCATCATAAAACATGAATGAAGGAACACATGGGGGATCATCAGGATCAAAGATGGGTGTAGAAATGGGTTCGTATGATAAGTCAGAGGTGGGCAATGAGGAGAGGATAGATTTGGCTTCTAAACACTTGAGTTCTTCTATAAGCTCACTCGAGATTTCTTCATCAAATATCCCAGGCTTTTCCTGATGTGCCATGTGGGACGTCGAGGCATAAGATGATGTTGATTTTGGAGGTTTTTGAAGAGATCCCTTCATGAGAGGTCTAGAAAGATGTTTCTTAGAAGGTCTCTTTAGGAAAGGATCATTTTGGACATTCCCAATGTAACACCCTATGTGTTAAGCTTGCATTTCATATCATTTCATGAGCATGAACACAAGCATCATTGCATTCATGCATTTCCATGATCACATGAGATGATAACCCTAAGTGATCATCTTGTTTGCGTATGTGTATGTGTTAAACCTACACCTAGCTTTGTATGAGTTATGCTTGTATAACCAAGTGCTTGATGTTTTGATCACTAATGACCCTCTAGAATTTCTTAGGATGAAAATGGAACCATGTTTATGTTCATGATCAAGTCCAAATAAGCTTCTAGGGTTAAGTTTTAATGGTTGTCTCTAGAAACCATTTTGTTTGATCTAAAAAATTGACATTGTTAATTACCTTGTATGAAAAAGTTGGTTTAAGCAAAGTTGTAGATTTTTAATTCTGAACAAACTCTGTTTAACTACCTTCAGGTGATTTGGACCCTAAAATACCCTAATTGGTCAATTAAGGCTGAATTTGGGGTGGTTTTGGTTTCTGAAATTGCCTAAGTCCTATATGCGTTTCAGATTGAATGTTGCCCTGTTTGAGTGCTTGTAGTTTGAAATCTAAACCGTTTCAGTTCAAACCAAGTACACCAAAGTTGGAGTTCAGCTATAGCTCTATCTACTGATGTGCTTGGTTGAAGCTAAGACATAGAGGTTAGGGAGTTAATCGCGTTTGAAAACGCTCTATCAGTCGGCCTGATCGGGTTTTCAAATGCAGAGGAGGGCGCCGTTCATTCGGTGGCCGACCGCCGCAGGGTTTGGGCGCCGCGTGGCAGCCGTACGCCGGAGTTGGACCCGTGCTAGCCGTGCCTTGGACGCCCACACACTCCACCTCGCAACCAGACGCTCCCTCACCCTCGCTCTCTCCCTCTCCTCTCTGCCTCGCGCAAGAAAGTGGAGCGCAGCGCCACCGCCACAGCACCACTGTCGCCGAGCTCCACCGCGAAGCACACCGCCGCATTGGCCGCCAAAACGCAGCCACAACTTCGCCTTGCTCCGCTCCGTCGTTTGCACCAGACAGCTTCCACGCTAACCGCTCAGGTGAGCCATACCGTGCAGAGCAGAGCCGCCATTGATGACCTAAGCTCCGCTGAGCTTTGCGCCGCCGTGGCTAGCCCAATCCAGAGCCCCTCCCTTTCTGTAGCCCTTGTACGTAGTAGCCCAGAGGGTGTAGATACTCGCCGAGGTGTTGGTTGAAGTGATTAGGGTTAGGGTTCGCCGGAACGGGAACTCCGCCGCGTGCGAGCGCATGGCACCCGCAACACCAGCGAGGTTACGTTGGGCTCTGTAGTGTCGCTTGAGCTCGTCTCAGTTGCGTTAGGGTTAGCTGGTTAGGTCGTGGTTAGATAGCCGGAACAGGAGCACCGCGCCGCCGTGAACTCGCCACCGTGCTGTTATGCATTTGGCCGAGCTCATCGGAGGGTTTGCACCGCCCCAATCCGGGCTAGATCGAACCGCTAGGGTTCAGTGTAGGTGTAGCCACCGCCAATTTGGCCGGAGAAAGCTTGCGTCGGCTAGCACAAGAACCGCAGCGCCGCTGTGCCGCCATGGACGCCGTCAAGCATGCTCCGGTGAACCTGGGATACAACCCACTACATGGCTCGATGCGGGTTGCGAAGGGGAACACGACCATGGGGTTGGTTCAGCCGGAAACCTCACCGCCGGCAAGGAACCGACAGTCGAGCACCTGTGGTGCATCGGTTCTGGTAGAGAGAGGGCTGACCAGTGGGTCCCATGTGTCATATACTGTGGAGTGTTTCTCTGTTTTATCTTTTGCAGTTCTATTGGTTAACTTTGGAAATTCATAACTAATTCCAGAAAAATGCTAAAAATAGGAAACCAGTTCTGTTAGCTTTGTTATATTTTTCTCTATACATGAAAAATGTTAAGCAGCATGTTGTTACTGTGTTGTTTTAATTAAAATGAACAAAAAGCTTTATATGCTTAGTTTAACTTGTTTAATTCATATTTAGATTTTGGTATGTTCTAAAATCATGGTTCTTATAGTGTTGAGCTTGTCTCAGAATGCACTTCCCATGAAAAATGTTAAAGTACCAGTAACCTATAATTAAGTTGCATATTATAGTTCTTTTCTTTATATGCTTGTTTATTTGAATCCAATCTTGTTTAAATTTCTAAGCTAAGTTAAATGTGTTTTCTGTACTTGTTAATTTTTGTACATGTGTTACTTGCTTAGTATAAGCTAACAAAAATATGAAATCTATTGTTTAAGTAATATATGTTTAACTTGTGTTTGTTTTCCGATCACCAGCAATGAAGTAATTTTAACTCCTTTGTATATGTGTTTTATGTTGTTGGTGTGAACACCAAAGTGGTAGATAAATATGTAATCTATCCTGTATAATTTTATCATAATTTATTGATAGATGGTTAAAGGCTTTATAACTGTTCTAATTTATATCTATTTGCTGTTAAGCAGCTGAAGCATGTCTTCTTGTTAGATTTGTTTAAGCTATTTATGCTTAGTTTCAGTAGTAGCTATAATAGACTTTGCTGTATATAACTTGTTAATATATCTGGTGTTAAATTTTCACAGCCATAAATTGTTTAGTTTAACCTGGGTATATTTTACAAGTTTAACTTTAAATCTGTGTTTTCCTGTTTTTCTCTAAACAACCTTGCTTGATATGTCTGTTAGACCTTTTTAATGTTAGATTTAGCTGGGGAGTTTATGGAATGTTTTGTAGACAATTCCATGAGATTTCCAGAATGTCTTAGTTTGTAATTTTTGGTTGTGTGTAGCTCCAGCTACACAACTTTCTTTCAGCTGTTGTTTTAGTTGTTTTGTATGCCTAGTGTGTTGTTTAATCCTATAGCTTAAAGTTAAAGCATGCTTAGTTGCAGGTGTTAGAGAGTTGACCAAGGAGGAAAAGCTCTACTACAGGTTTTTAGCTAAGGGTAAGTGTAAACCTCTTGTCCAGAGAGGAGATTTGCACCTACTCGGTGAACGAAATAAAATGTTGCATGAAACATTCACCATGAACATTCATTCATGTGCATTAGACATGTCTCATTTCTAATATATGACTTGTCATATATCTTGGGTCATCATACATGTATACATGCATCCAGGATCGCCGGAGGGAGTAACCTTGCTGGAGTTCGGGGAGATCGAAGGAGGAGTCCCACCGGAGTTGCAAGCTCCAGAAGAAGGAGAACAGGGTGCTAACCTTCCTGAGTGCCCTAACCACCTTCACTCTACCTTCGTGAAAGGCAAGCCCCGGAGCATTCATTCATCTCTCTTATTCTATTTAAAATATTTTACTTATAATACCACCACTTGTCTGTGCATTAAGTTCATAGGAGTTGAGATGAAACCCTTTGTTGCATTATATCTCCTTGTCCACTTAAAAGAACCTTGTAGGCCCAGGATCGAAACCTCTGCTTAGCCATGCTTAGACTGGTAGCGTGGGTGGTCTATCATCCCCCACAAAGATAGGTGTTGGTCACAGATGGCTATAACTTGCTATCGTGGAAAATAACCATGTGGAAGTAATAAATCGAGACCGGGCGGACAAGGTGTTGTGAGCCACTTGACTCGGAGGTCTTGTGAGCGGGTTCTCTCCGCCTGTGTTGCTAGGCACTGGATCGTGGTTGGACATCTGCTGAGATTGAACGCATGCCTTCTTCATAGCTGGCCGAATAAGTCGTTTCGACTGCGAAGCCTAACTCTGTACGTTTGGGCCGGGCTTCCCTCCTACTTGGGTCATAAAGACCGCAAGCGGATGACTAGACCGTGGGCAAGCATCCTGATCGTCCTGGCCTGGCACCAAGGGCAGGCACTACTTGATCGACCTAGCTACCGTGAGTCTCTACTCATGCCTGTAATTGGGATCCCGCGACTACCCGAGCTATATTGAAGGTGACCCGCATAAGTGTGTCGGCAGACATACTTGGGTGTGATTGAGGAATAAACCTCCAGCTGGATTGGAATTTCATTCAAATCGCGGTCTCTCCCTGTCAGTGAGAAACTTGAAAGATCTTTCTCCCACTGTAGAAACTTGAACTCTAATAAGTAACCAAAAGATGGTTATATGGTTTTGATGCCAAGCACAATATGGTTATTATTGTTTGATAACTCAGTGTTTGCTCTAGAACAGGTGCTAATGAGATCCGATTAATGTTACTCAATCTACTGCTAAATGTTGTTTTTCTAATGATGAGAATACATGAGTAATTAGGATGCTCTTTTATGCAAATTTATGCTATCTCACGAGATCCACCTGATAAAGCCTTGCATAATCCTTTAAGTGTCTATGGTTATGTATCTATCTCTCTGTCGGGTAAGCCTAGCTGAGTACAATTGAGTACTCAGGGTTTCTTTACCCTTGTTGCAGATGGTATGGTGTATTCTGGCTATTATCAGGCATGCCTCTACCCTGCATGTGATGATGAGTGAAGACCATGGGCAATGGTGGATCCTGCTGTCTCTCCTTTTGCTTTTGATGGGACTGTACTAAGCCTAGCACTATATTTATTCTAAACAGTTTGCAATGGGTTTTGTGAAACCTAAACTTCCGCTACTTTGATTTGAACTCGGTGTTGTAATAACATTTCTCTAAACTCTATTGTAATATTATTTCGTTTCGAACTTATCACTGTGGATGTGCGGTTACTGAATCTAGTGTTCGATCTCGGGTTGTTACTCATTGTGGATTGAGATCCTTCGAGATTTCTAGGACTACCGGGCTTATATGGGCTCTAGTGTGACAGAGTCGTCAGAAATGATGACCAATGCACTAGTGCTCTTATATGTTGGGCAGTTCCGTGACATCCAAAACCAGCAAGATCATATGAACGGTTAGCCTCGAACTCGAAGGAATGATTTAGGAGTTGAATTTTTTCTTCCTTCGAGATTTGTGGTATTTGTGGTTCAGGATCGATGGCAGAATCTTTGGATAGAAATGGTGGTGATTAAGCTATCGAGGATTCTTTTCTAGGGGCTATTTTTTTGTTCTTCCTTGGGTCCTTCATTATAATCGTTAGTAGAGGGGGTGTTTCAAGAATCTTTGTATGAAGAGTCTTCCCTGCACTAATGGATAAACACATGAAGGCTCCCTCGGAAGTTATATCAAAAAGTTGTGCGGAATCTTTGCTAAGACCGCCATAAAAGTGTTGTAACAATGTTGGCTCGGTTATAGCAAGATCAGGGTCAGATGATCATAGCTCTAAAAGACGGGCCCATGCCGCACCAAGAGGTTCTTTCTCCTTTTGTGCGAAGTTGATGACCTCTTTTCGAAGATGAACAACGCGAGGAATAGGGAAGAAAGTTAGGAAGAATTTGGATTGTAATCTTTCCCATTCTCCGTTTACACTACCTACATTGCAAAGGTACCATCGTTTGGCTATTCCCGTCAAAGAAAACGGAAATAACTTCCACTTAAGGGTACCTCGCCTCATCCCTTGGATGTTGAGACATGAACACAATTGTTCAAGTCACGTAGGTGAGTGTAAGGACTTTCATCTTCATCCCCAGAAAAAGGTTGTTCCCGAACTTTGGCTATGAAGCTAGGGCAAAGCTCATAGCTAAGTGAAAGGATGGGATGGGATGTGATGATGGTGGTGATTCCAAACTATGACCCTTTGGAAAAGTAAGATGAGAGATGGATGGTTCGTTCATGGTGTATATGAAAAGGATAAAATGAAAAGAAAGATAAAACAAGGATAATATGACCAAAGGATACTAGTTAAAACAGCTACCGTTCCCCGGCAACGGCGCCAGAAATGCTTGTTGGTATTTCTTATGACTATTGGATAAATCCGCAAGCGCATAGATTATACCGCTATAGCACTTGACCGGGAGTATTCCAGGTATCGTATTTTCCACGGGGAACGAGAAGTGATCTAACTAGGAATACTGGTATGTCCTATGATGGATCAAGGGAGACTATGATAACTGGGTTGAGAGGTTTGATATAGCAAAGATATTTAACAACGTATAGCTGGTTATACTGGCTTTATCAGCCCTTCTCTTGTAGGAGGCGATGGGATAGATCAGAAAGAGGGAAAAACTCTAACGGGACCGCGCCATCATGTTGTATTGAAGCCCTACCTTTTAAGAACTTATCTGACACGCGTGGTGGAATACAAAGGCTAGATAGAGCTGTCACTTTCTACTAGCATCCACGAACAATCCACGCGATAAGCGGTTTACAAAGGTAAGATCTAGTCTAGACACCACGTTTACACTATTCTTACTACTTTAACCCAACGTTAAACGCTAAAGCACTCTACTGAAAGTAAAGCGATGAACAAGCAGGAAAAGGTGTATAACAACTAACCTAGACTTAGAATATCAAATACTATAAAGAACTTGGAAGAAGTCACTTACAAGAGCTAAACTTACAAGAGACTCGCATCCGCCGAGGTATAGCTCGGAGAAGACGCCAGACAGGCCCGGCTCTCCTCCAGGCTCTCCTCACTCTCCTCCAACTAGCATAGCACTACTAGAGAGCTCCGCTAAGAGACTAAGGAGTAGTTTCTCCAATGAGGCATGAAATGAATAGGGAGCTCTAGGGGTCTATTTATAGCTAGAGGTGGAGTAGGGGCTACTCCGATGCCACGTCAGCGATCCACGTCACCTTCATCAAGCACCGTTGGATCCAACCGACTTCAGAACCGCCTAAGGATCAAGGGTGTTGATGTGGGGAGTGGGTAAGTTGGTTGGGGAGGTGAAACCACCATATGTTGGTTCGGCCGAACCCCTAATTGGCCTGTGGGCCCTCCTGGACCTTCTAGAAGATGGCCCATTGATCAGGGGCTAAGTGGGGGCCTGGTGGGCCCCACCTATGGTTTGGTCGAACATGAGTTGTGGCCTTTGGCCTCCATCTTTCATGTGGAGCATGGCCCACATGTCATTGGCACCTTGGCAGTGGTTTGGTATTTTCCAAGATAGTTGTGGATCGGCCGAACCACTTTTGTGGCCAAATGAGCTCATCTTTTGCAGGTAGCTTCTAGAGGTAATGCCCATCATGATGGTGTATGTATTTTGCACATTTGCCATACTTGGAAATATGTCATGTTGGGCCCCGAATTATGACGTTTTGTGCCAACATTCAAATAGAGGACATATACATGTGGAACCAAGTTATTGGGTAAAATATGTTCATGTGATTCTTGTTTTCCTTTGAATATGAGGATGTTGACGGTATTTTTATGGTGACAAAATAGCTCGTAATTACCGTCAACAGTGGCGTACAACAGAAGACTTTTGATGAGATCAAAGAGTACATGAAGGCGCCACCTGTGTTGGTACCTCCACAGCTTGATAAGCCTTTTAAGTTGCACGTGGCGGCCGATAACCTGACAATAGGACCGGCCCTCATGCAGGAGTTTTAGGGAAAAGAAAGAGTAATAGCTTACCTTAGCCGAAAGCTGCTAGATCCAGGTATTCGGCTACGGAAAGGCTTTGCTTGTGCGTGTATTACTCATGTACCAAGTTTTGGCACTACTTGTTAAATGTCGAATGCATGGTAGTTTCTGAGTTTGATGTAATAAAACATATGTTATTAATGCCAATTTTAAATGGAAGGATTGGCAAGTGGATTTTAGCTTTGTCGGAATTTGATTTAAGGTACGAATCGGCAAAAGCATTAAAGGGTCAAATTATTGCCGATTTTGTTACCCAACATCGTGATCCTTCTGCTAACATGATAAGTATTACACCTTGGACTTTGTTTTTTGATGGTTCATCTTGTAGCAAAGGTGGTGGTGCTGGTATTCTCTTGATCTCTCCACGAGGGGTGATTTTTAAGTATGTCATCCCTATTGAATTCTATGTTACTAACAATCAAGTGGAGTATGAAGCACTGTTTAGAGGACTTCGGCTTCTTGTTGAAATAAAGGTTGTTGCTGTTGAGATCTTCGGAGATTCTGAGCTGGTAATTAACCAACTGATCGGCCAATATGAATGCAAGAGTGATATATTAAGAGAATATTATGAAGAATGCTGAGAGCTTTTGAAGAGTTTCCAGGTAGCAACCTTGCATCATATCCCTAGGGGCATAATGAAGAAGCGAATAAACTGGCTCAAGCTGCTTCGGGATACCGAGAGGATCAAGAGATTCATGCTTTGGATGAGAATCGGGTAGTTGATGACTGGAGAAACGAAATTGCCGATTACTTAAAGAATCCATCACAAAAGATTTCCCGAAAGCTCAGATACAAAGCTCTCAAGTTTGTGCTCCTTGATGACCAGTTGTACTATAAATCCATAGATGGGGTACTCCTCAAATGTTTGAGTCAAGAAGAGGCCAGAAAGCTGATGTATGAAGTGCATGAAGGGATGTGTGGTGCACATCAATCGGCTTACCGAATGAAGTGGATAATTAGGAGAACCGGTTATTTTTGGCCAACCATGCTTGAAGATTGCTTTAAATATTACAAGGAGTGTCAAGATTGTTAGAGATTCGGCAATATTCAAAGAGCTCCAGCATCGGCTATGAACCCGATTATCAAGCCTTGGCCGTTTAGAGGATGGGGCATAGATTTGATTGGTCAGATTCATCCTCCTTCTAGCAAAGGACATAAGTTTGTGCTATTAGCTACAGATTATTTTACAAAGTGGGTTGAAGCTATCCCTTTGAAGAAGGTTACATCAGAAAGCATGGTCAATTTTGTTAAGGAGCATATAATTCACAGATTCGGGATTCCTCAAACTATAACAATAGATCAAGGAACTTAGTTCACTTCATCCGAATTTTTTGATTTTGCTGAAGAAATGGGAATCAAGTTATATAATTCTTCTCCTTATTATGCACAAGCTAATGGCCAGGCCGAAGCATCAAATAAGATCATGATTAAGATTATTCAAAAGAAGATTGATGAGAAGCCGAAGAAGTGGCATTCGGTTCTTAATGAGGCTTTATGGGCTTACCAAATGGCTTGTCATGGGTCTACTCAAGCGTCTCCCTACGAGTTGGTTTATGGGCATCATGCTGTGCTACCGTGGGAGTTGCAATTGGGTTCGAGACGAGTTACATTGCAAAACGATTTGAATAAAGAAGATTATAAGAACCTAATGATGGATGAATTGGAGGATTTGCAATTAGTTCGTCTCAAAGCGTTGGAAAATATTGAGAAAAACAAATTACGTGTTGCCAAATATTATAACAAAAGGGTCAGAGAAAAGCAAATCGCGGAAGGAGATTTGGTTTGGAAGGCTATATTGCCGATTGGGACCAAAGATAAAGCGTCTCGGCAAATGGTCTCCGAATTGGGAAGGACCTTTTCGGGTAGTGAGGTGTGCGCCTGGCAATGCGTATATTTTAAAGACTCTACTGGGAGAAGAGTTCACTAGAGCTATTAATGGAAGATTTCTTAAGAGATTTCATCCCAGTGTTGAGGTTGGTGCATAAACGGACTTAAGAAGTTTTGTGCACAAATAGCCGACGTAGAAGCATCACCTTTAGCCGAAAAAATACTCTGAAAGCTTAGAGAATAGCCGATGCGGTATGTGTCGCCTTTAGAGCAAAAATGTAAACACAATCGACTAAGGACAACGTCATGCAGTTCAGAAAGCATTCTTCAGAGTTACTATTCTCAGAAAGATTCAAAAGGGAAAAACAAGTGGAAATCACAGATGATATTTCATAAGATAAGTAGTTTTTACATAGAATTCCAAGGTACAAACTACTCCTCAAACAACTTGTTGAGGACAAACTGGGCGTCTGTGGCTTGGGCGAGGACGGTTGCATGGTCCTCATAGCTCTCCAGGAGCTTGTCGATGTGCTCGACATCTTCTGAAGGCCCGCCACCAAGGAAGCCAACTAGCATGCCGGAGAAGTCTTCACGGGCCTGGGTGGACATTGCCGCCAGCCCCAGAGCTACGCCGTGATGTACGCCGTGAATGGCGACTTGGTTAATGCGGCGTCCGCATCATCAAGGCGTGCCTCAGCAGTTTCTCCCTGGGCGTTCACCTTGTCGGCGATCTTGTTCGCCGCAATCTTCAAGCGCTCGACCTCTGCAGAGAGCGCTGAACAAAAGAATACGAATCGGGTGAACAGATAGAATCAGAAAGGGGGAAATCGAGCGAGATTATTTTTACTAACCGGTAATGGCGTCGCAAAACTGCTTCCGCTGGTCCTCCCATTCAAGTTGGTCAATGCCGTATTGTTTGGAGATCTTCTCCAGCTCTCCTCGGGCCTCGTTCCTTTCATCGATGAAGATGACCGCCTCCTCATGAGTGAAAGGAACATCCATGGCATCCGAACCCGAATCCAAATCCCAAGGGTTGGAGTGGTAGGAGCTTGAAGAGCCAGAGGAGCCGGATGACGGAGTCCCTGGTTGAGCTGCTGTCGCCGGAGGGGGAAGATGGCTCTGGCTGATGGAGATAACCTCATCCTGGTGAATAAGAAGAGAAATCAGAGCTAGAAGGATGAACAAGAAGTAGAACTACAATAGGGCAAGAAGTCAATTCTCACCCACATCGTCGACAACGCCACCCACGGCTTCCTTCGGTTTCTCCCTCGGCAGGGCGCTTGCCACGATCATCGCCTCCTGCCATTGCTACTGTGGAGGTTAGGTTTCCTTCTAGATTGGTTTAAGCAGAGAAAGTGAGGAGACGAAGATGAGAATGCTTAACTGGAGTTGTTGATAGAGGCTGAGAAAGAGGGTTATTTATAAGCCGAATGAAAGGTAGTGGCGTATATCTCGGAGTAGTGGGATGAGAATGCCAAACGACGAGCTAGGGTTTTTCCCTCTCGGATGGGCCGTTACTGGACTGGGCTAGGCTCGGATAAGTCAAGAGTCGCTCGGCTATGTCCCTGAACCGGAAGGAATAAGAACAATCGGCTATGTCTCTGATCGGAAAGCTAAAGGCGATCGACTATGTTCTAATCGGGAAAATAAAAAGAGCCGATTATATTCTCATACAAACAGAAATATATAAAGATGAAGAGTAAGGACATCTGATTGTTCAGAGACAGAATGTGTCACGCTTAATCTATTACATGCCCATGTTTCTACTCGCTCAGAAGCTGGTTAATGGCATCTAAGGCCTCGGCTCTGATTCGGTTGACATTGTTCAACACTTTCTGGTCTTCATCTTCAGAGCTTTGGATACTAGACAACTTTGCTTTGAGCTGTTGGTCTTCTTTGAGGATGGTTGATATCTTTGATGAAGTTTCTTCTATGGAATTTGGCAAATCTATCATCTTGGCTTTATGAGACTGAATTCTGGTATTTAGTTTGATTAATTGAGCCTCCAGCCTGATTTTCTCATCCTCCATGACTTTCAGCTCAGACTCCGAAGTTGCTAGTGAGTTCTTGGCAACTTGAATTTGGGAGTGCAAGACTTTAGCTTCTTGCTTCTTCAAGGACCTATTATTCTACAGGACAGTTCTGGAGGCTATATTTTTATTTGCTCTCCTCACCACAACAAAATGATCATCAAGGTGGGCTGCAGATTCCAGAGAAGCTTTAAGATAAGATGGAAGGTCTTGGTTGATGAGCTCGAGAAGATCTCTTATCTGATCTGAGTCTTGGACCAGAGTGTTGATATCCTTGTTCAGCAGATTAGCTATATCCTTCAGCCGAGCTTGATTCTCCACTGATAAAGTCTGCTGAGAGGTAGCTTCTTCACCCTTCTCACTGATGTAGTCCTTGATAGTGAAAGAGTAACTGGTAGTCGGTTTGATAGTGTTCTTGAAAGAGGGAGAAGTGTTAGCCGACTAGATGTGTGTGCTAAAAGAATAGCTTAAGGAAAAATGTTACCTGCTGTGTTGATTGATCATCAAGATGGATTGTGTCCTAGTCTGGTTGAGGGCTTGATTGGATATCCAGAGATGGTGAACCTGGAACTGGACCAGAGGAAGGTTCTACTGCTAGATTGTCTATAATTTCATCTATTTCCAATAATGCAGATGATAGAGTATAAGAACAGGAAGTAGATGTCATATAAAGAGAAAGGAGTGATTAGCCGAATGATGTTACCAATGTGCTCGGCGGTTTCATGGGCATCTGTATCTTCAGCTTCATGAGCTTCTGTATCTTCAATTTCATGAACCTCTACATCTTCAATAGAGGCTTGAGAAGGAATATCCACCATTGTTGAGACATTGCCTGATCCTGGAGTTTCAACATGTGGCTGGAGTAGAGGTGATTGGTATGAAGACGGTCAGAGTTGTTGCCGAATAAGATTTATTGCCGAATAAAAGATTCATACCTTGGGAGACCGCTTAACTTTCTTGGACCTTGTCTTTCTGGCCACATTAACATTCTCAAGTGTCTTCCTTTTGCCTTCTCCTCCTGAAGGTGCAATGGCCGAAACTACAGGGTCTTCATGAAGGTTGCTAGAATTGGAGCATCGAAAGCCAGGACAGGTTTGGGCCCAACTAAGTAGTACTGGATTGCTTTGGTAGGAGAAATGGGCTCAAAATCCTGTGCATAACCAGATGTTAAAGTGAGAAGTAAATTCAAAAGTAGAAAATGATAAGTACAATGAAATTACCTCACTGTCAGAGGCAAATTGGGGTTGCAGATCTTGGCATAGAGAGTGCACTGGTGTGTTGAAGATGTAATTGTGCCATTCTTGCCACCAAGAAGCAAAAAGAGGATGAGCAGCATCTAGTAGCTCAAATGGAGAGGGTTCATATATTGGCAAGTCCCATCCAAGCTCAAAGACTTTTTTTAGCTTCTGTTTCATTTCTGATCAACTCCCTAAATCTTATGGTTGTTGAAAAGAAAGGTCTTGGGGCCAACTGTCCACATCCTAATTGCCTGGCTGCCATGTTTGGGTAGTAGAATTCATAGGTAGATTGCACTAACCTCTCATGATGGAATTCGGCTCGCAAGGTGCAGGGTTTGATGAAGGAGTTGAAGACCTTTGTGGACACCTTGTCAGAACAGCCAGATTCATAACTGAATTTGCAAGGGAGAGTTAAATCATCATTTTCTCTGTATGGAAGCCAAAGCACATTGTCGAAACCCTTGAAAAATAGCTTGAAGAGATGACCAATGTTCATGTCAATGCTGATGGAAGATGCTGCTTCTCCATAGGTTTGACAACCCTTAACTTTTATCGTGCTGCCTTCACCATAATTGACTGAAGGAAAGCTCAAGTTATGAAGGAGCACAGAGATTATCTGATGCATGTACAGTTGCAGCCACATCTGAACAAACCACCAAGGGCCACTTACACAAGAGATCTCCCCATCGTGGTACATCTGGGCAGTGATCTGATGCATCATGTGATAAACGGATCCTATAAGATATTTGCCTAGGGGAATCAGAGTGCCTGCAGCTAGGTCCTCAGCCATCATCATATGATTTAAGGTTAGCTCATTGGATTTTCCACAGAAGATGAATCTGCACAGCCACATGTTCATGAAGGCCCTGCATTCCTTGTCAAGAACTGCACCAGATGCTTCCATATAGGTCTGAATATATTTAACCCATCCACCTTCAGATTTGACAGCTTTTTGGCTGCTTTTGCTCTTGTACTTGAAGGGATATACTGGTTGTGACACATTTAGGCCAGTCATCATGAATACATTGGCCAAAGTGAAAGTCATCATGCCATGGCCGAAAACAAAGGCATTGATAGCATCAGACCAAAAATGAGAAGCTGCTATCAGAAGGGATTCGTCTCTGGGCATTTTTGACAAAGACAATTCCAAACAGTGGTTGATGTCTTGATCATCCCAGTGGCTGCTGCTCTTATCCAGCATCCTCCGGTACCAGTTTCGCCATCCGGCGATTGGGGGAAACGGCCATGTCTTGAAGGTGTTTGGCCATTGGTTTGGCGGGGTGACTCCAGGCTTGAAGGGATTCTCGAGGTTTTCTTCTCAATGATCTCAGTTGGGTCAGGGTCTCCCATTGGACCAAGAAGGTAGGAATCAGGTTTGTAGCATAGGGGATCAAAATTTGGTTCTTGTATTCCTTCAAAGAATAATGGAATCAGGAAAACAAATGAATCGGGAAAGAAGCAAGAAAGTCAATCGGGAATTGCCGAATGCGTGGAAGTGAATGAAATTTACCTCTGGAATTTCGTCCTGAGTCACCATTGAAGATTCGAGGTGAAATCGAGAATGTGCTGGGGCTTGGATTTTTTGAGCGGCGGCTGCGGTATTGAGCAGTATTGACCTAGGATAAAAGGGAAGCTTGTGGTCAATTTCAGAATAAAACGACTTTTATATCCCAAAATTGAGGGGCATGTGTTAACACTGGATTTTGGCACACTTAGGAAGATGACAGGTGGGCCAGTGCGGAGTAAATTTGCAGAGACAGGCGTTCAGAGCATTCGGCAAGTGTCCGTGCGATCCGTTAATTTCCAAAGATTCGGCAAATCATCGTGCGGTCGGCTATTCTAAGGAAGGGCGGTGTTCCGTTGAAGAAGCGACAAAAGCGTCAAGTAAGAACCGATCGGGTAACGAAGATTGTGACAATTAAGGCAATAAAGACTCCGAAGGAAACTAAAGTCAAAGATGTCGTGTTTTCCTTTGATATTTTGTAGTCGTGTCCTTTTAGGACTCATGTCATGACCAGGGTATAAAAATAAACCCTTGGCCATTGTAAAAAGGGTTCACAACCAAATCAATACAACCGACCCCGTGCTAACTTCGAGTCTTTTGTCGTGTCGTCGAGTTCTTCGAGAGGAGTCATCGATCCGTCGACCTCCGTAAGTCCCAACAACCTTGTTATCATGTCTAGTATCATGTAGTGGATTTAGACGTTGATGCAAGTAGTCTTGTTTGTTGTCAATGATCGTGCGGCGGATCCTTGCTTAACAATCAAGAAGTCTTCGCTTATGTTTCGTTTACGAGTAGATACCATGCGGCGGGCGTTTGCTCGATATGCTTAGCAGAAGCAAGATAGTTATCGGCTCTATTAGATTTGGCAAGATCTAGTAGATTCATTAAGTTATCACGTGTTGCATGTTTTAGATATTTCATATATTTGTAACACTCTTTTGCCCAATCTAGATTGATTCGGTTCGGCTCTATTCTTTCTTATAGATCTATTTATGTTTTAACAATTATTGCTTTCCTGTTGTCTCTACAAATAGATCTTACATTCATAATAGCCGAATTAGTCTAATCTAGATTGCTACATGTTGCGAGTTCGTGCATGTTAACCACGTTTAAGCTTTGATAAGTTTAGGTATCGTGCGGTAGATACAAGCTTTAGATTAGTTTGATCATGTTTGCTTACATGTTCCTTCATCATGGATCCCAACTCGATTGGATTGTTGAGCTTGGTTACGCTTTAACTCACAGTTAATTATGATTCATCCAAACATACTTTTCTCATGCATTCACGTTCGGCAATCAACACTTTACGTACTTTATGTTTTTTTAGCCGAATGATCTATAAGACTTGTTAGCAGACAACTTCTATAGTTGTATGTCGTCGTAAGTAGCTTCAGGGCCGTATATATGGAACTGTCTGGTATCACCTAGCATGTTCCAGTTTTGTATCTAATGATTTTTATCCCTTGTTAGTTTCAGGTCAAACTGACTGGCACGTTTCCGGATTTCAAAACACCTGGGCACCCGATTGAAGCCACGCTTTCCGACTTGCTATGTGTGAGGCACAGTGCGCCACATTTTGTGTCAACAGTATCCCCGCGAGCTCCTGGGGGTCGGGTCATAGTGCCAGCTCGGGAGCTCCTCGACGAAGCGACGGCCCGTGTAAACCGGGAGCGGCGCCTCAGAATGGTTCCGGATATAGAACCACTGCGAGTGCCATCCCCGGTTCGACGAAATCGCTTGCGCCGGCATGTAGAGATGCAAATTGGTCGAGCGGAGGCTGATGGTGCATCCCCCGTTTGGCGCCACCCATCTTGTGGCTCCAGAGTAGAGGAGGAACACGGTTGCCTTGAAGAAGAACTTCCACAAGACGAAGTCCGGCTCCGTCGCCAACATCCCCTCCGACATGGCCGCGAAATCCACGAGGTGGAGGACGGAGTTGGGATTGAGATTGTGGAGCTCAATCCCATAGTAGTGGAGGATTTCGCGCAAGAAGCGAGACGGCGGCGTACCGAACCCGCGCTCATGGAATGAAAGGAAGGAGACCACATACCCCTCCGACGGATCCGGTACGTCGGCGCCGGTGGGGACTATCCACTCGAAGTGTCCGTCGGCGGAGACCTCGGGGCGCAGCAGCCCCGCGTCCACCATCTCGAGCGCCCGCTCAGGCTCGAGCGAGCACCGGGCCCAGCTCCTCACCGATGCTCTCCGGTCATGAAGGACACGCCTGGGGAGCAGCTCGCGGCACGGCGGAAAGCGTGGCTGAGGCGGAGATGCGGCGGCGCAAACCCTAGATGCAAAGGGGGGTGATGCGACCGAGGTTGGGAGGCGAGGAAGATGAAGAGTGCGAGCTCTCGAAAGAGGATGCGGCGTGCGGATATTTATAGGGACCCGGAAGGCAAAGCGGCACCTCCTCGGCTCTCCGCGCCATGACCCCACGACCCGAGTCGCCTTAAATGCGGCCGCTCGGTTACGTCCTCTTCGCTGTCTCCGGGAATATCAGAAGCCGCGCGCGCGATGGCAGGTAACTGACACCACCCACATTTTTTCCTCGCTCCGATATACGCACCCCGTATCTACCATCATTTACAGGCTCCATCTTGGGCCCGCCACGCCATGCGCGTAGTTTTTATTACGCATCCCCAGCCAAACCACGCGCTCCCAGTGCGCGAGCGCGCTTCGGGAACACTTTTGACTCGTCCGAGCCCGTCCGACGTACGTGGAGGTCGGAAGGACGCCTACGTGGCACAACCACGGCAACGGCCCATGGGTCCAGGTAAGTCAAAGGGATAAGGGCTGTAGACGCCCCGATGTCCCGTTACGGTCCAGAGATATGGAGGCCGACCCAACGGGGTTCGAAACGGCCGACTCAGGACAACAGAGCGAGGGGCGAATAGGGAATGGACACACTAGCGGTCATCAGCCTGGCAATCGAATGCCAAGGTCATTCCTAGATTTTGTGTTTGAGTCTTTTTTTTACGGATGATTGGTTCATGGTATTCCCCTGAAGGAAGGCGACGAGCCCCGGGACCTATCGAACGGATCCGGGTACTATATGAAACCGATTTGGGGTGAGTTTCGACATGGGCCACTAGTTGGAACCCTATCGAATGGGAGCCAACACCCCACTCAAACTTGCCCGTTATCAACTCGGGGAGCATCCATGGTTCGTCCGCCTCGAGGATAGCATGGTTCGGCTCATATTCCCCCTTCTTGCGAAGAGATGCGCGGGGAACGCACAGAAAAGACGGTGCAGACCCGAGACGATTCTTTACAACGAGTAAGGACTCGGGGGCTGCCATCGCACCCTCTGCCCCGGTTCAAGCAACCAGAGATCCGGGGGGAATAATATGCCAAGCCTCACTCGTCAGAGGTCCGCACAGGTAAACATGAAGCATTCATTTCATTATTTACATACTAATCCTTATAGGAGTTACATGATCTTCAAGAGCCACGAGAGCTGAACCCAGTCATCAGACACCGAAAACACAAAAATATTTACAAGATGGACTGATGGGAAATCCCTGGTCGGAAGGCCAAAAGCTAAAAATGCTACACCCACGATAAGGGTGTCGACGTCCGACGCCTATGCTATCCAGGTCAGGCATCCCAGCTATAAGGAATGCCTGCCTGGTCACCAGCGCCGTGTCGGACGGCGGCGTCACGACCCACCGGTCATCCTGATCTGACATGTTGCAGTTGTGGAGAACAGCGGCCGCCTCGTCTTCTGAAAACCCCAGGCCATGACGACGTCACTCCCTCCCCCGGAGTTGGTTGGGCACTTCACAGCTAAGCTGCCCCAGCTGCTCCATGGGCAAGGTCACCGCCGGCGCGTGACTCAGAGCCCGCCATACATTGGCAGCTCCAAGTTCACCTGTCACGCCAGTGGCGACATGACCATCAACCAACAGCCAAGAATGAGCCAACTCTTGGGGTCGAGCAGGTGGACTGCTATGACCTCCCAGCGGACACATCCTTGACTACCCTCCGGGGAGGGATAGCACGCCACCGCTCCTCGGACGCGGAAAGCAGCATCCACCCTGCGGAAGGATGGGCACAACGTCTCCCGTAACACCCTAGGTGTTAAGCTTGCATGTGCATATCATTTCATGACCATGACCACAAGCATCATTTCATTCATGCATTTTCATGATCATATGAAATGATAACCGTAAGTGATCACCTTGTTTTCATATGTGTATGTGTTAACCTACACCTAGCTTGTATGAGTTATGCTTGTTTAACCAAGTGCTTGATGTTTTGATCACTAATGACCATCTAGAAATTCCTAGGAATGAAAATGGAACCATGTTTATGTTCATGATCAAGTCCAAATAAGCTTCTAGGGTTTAAGCTTTAATGATTGACCCTAGGAACCTTTTTGCTTGATCTAACAAATTGACCTTGTTAATGACCTTATATGAAAAAGTTGGCTTAAGCAAAGTTGTAGAGTTTTTAATTATGCACAAACTTTGTTTAACCACCTTGAGGTGATTTGGACCCTAAAATACCCTAATTAGTCAATTAAGGCTGATTTGGGGGTTGTTTTAGCTTCTGAAATCATCTAAGTCCTAAGTGACTTGCAGTTTGAATGTTACCATGTTTGAATGCTTGTAGTTTGAAATCCACACTGTTTCAGTTCAAACCAAGTACACCAAAGTTGTAGTCGGATTGTAGCTCTACAAAAGTGTGCAATTGGTTGAAGCTAAGACGCGGGGTTTAGAGAGTTAATCGCTTAGCAAAACACGTCGTCAGACAGCCTCATCGGGCGTTTGAACGCCGACAGAGCGCGCCGAGCGCCGGTCGTGGCCGACCACGTCAGGCATCACGCACCGCGTGTCGACCGTACATCGGCGAAACGTCCGCGCCGGCCGCGAGTTTGGACGCCCGCACACTCCAGCGCCCGACCGCGCCGCACACTCGCCCTCGCTCTCTCCCTCTCCTCTCTGCCTCGTGCAAAAACGCAGCAGCCGCGCCATTGCCGCAGCACCACCGTCGCCGAGCTCACCAGCGCTGCACACTGCCGCATTGGCCGCCAAAACGCAGCCACAGCTTTGCCTTGCTCCGCTCCATCTTTTGCACCGCTCAGTTGCAGCGCTAACCACACAGGTGAGCCAGACCGAGCACACCGCGGACGCCATTGACGACCTAAGCTCCGTCGAGCTTTGCGCCGCCGTGGCCAGCCCCATCCAGCGCCTCTCCCTCTCTTCTAGCTCTCGTACGCGGTAGCCTAGAGGTTGTAGATGCTCACTGAGGAGTCGGTTGAAGTGATTAGGGTTAGGGTTCGCCGGAACGGGAACTCCGCCGAGTGCATGCGCACGGCACCCGCAACGCCGGCGAGGTTTGCGCTGGGCTTTTCTGTGTTGCTTGCGTCCGTCTCAGTCACGTTAGGGTTAGCTGGTTAGCCAGTGGTTAGATAGCTAGAGTTGGTTGAAGCATCCGTGCATTGCCACCGCCGAAACAGCAACACCGCGCCACCGTGAACTCGTTATTGTGCCGATGTGCATGTGGCTGAGCTCATCGGAGGGTTCGCACGGCCCCAATCGGGCTAGATCGGACTGCTAGGGTTCCGTGTAGATGTAGCCGCCGCTAGTTTGGCCGGAGGAAGCCTGTGCCGGCCAGCGCAAGTACCGCAGCACCGCCGTGCCGCCATGAACGCCGTCGAGCATGCTCCGGTGCGAATGGGGTACAACCAGCTACATGGTTCGATGCGGGTTGCGAAGGAGAGCACGACCGTGGGGTTCGTTTGGTCGGAGACCTCACCGCCGGCGAAGGGCCGACGGTCGAGCACCTTTGGTGCGTCGGCTCTGTTAGAGGAAGAGCTGACCAGTGGGTCCCGCGTGTCATAGACTCTAATGTATTTCTCGGTTTTGTCTTTTTCAGTTTTGTTTGCTAATTTTGGAAATTCATAACTAATTCCAGAAAAATGCTAAAAATGTGAAACTAGTTCTGTTAGCTTTGTTATATTTTTCTCTATGCATGAAAAATGTTAAGAACTTGTTGTTACTGTTCTTCTATGTTGTTTTAAATAAAATGGACAACAAGCTTTATATGCTTAGTTTAACTTGTTTAATTCATAACTGGAGTTTGGCATGTGATAAAAATGTGGTATCTATAATAGACTTTGTTGTAGATAACTTGTTAATCTATATGGTGTTAAATTTTCACAGCCATAACCTGTTTAGTTTAACCTGGGTATATTTTACAAGTTTAACTTCAAATCTGTGTTTTCCTGTTTTCTTCTAAACAGCTTTGCTTAGTGTATCTGTTAGACCTTTTTAATGTTAGATTTAGCTGGGGAGTTCATGGAATGTTTTGTAGATAATTTCATGAACTTTCCAGAATGTCTTAGTTTGTAATTTTTGGTTGTGTGTAGCTCCAGCTACACAGTTTTCTTCCAGCTGTTGTTTTAAGTGTTTGTATGACGTGTTGTGTGTGTTACAAGTGATGTGTTTGCTTTGTGTAAGTTAAGCAAATGTCTTAAGCCATGAAAATTGTTTAATGCAGGTGTAAGAGAGCTTACTTCAGAGGAGAAGCTCTATTACAGGTTGCAAAAGAAGGGTAAGTGTTAATCTCTCTATAACCGAAGACATTTGCACATATTCAGTCAATGAAATAAAATGTTGCATGGAACATTCATCATGGGCATTCATCCATATGCATTAGGCATGTCTCATTTCTAGTTTATGACTTGTCATATATATATTGGATCATCATACATGTATACATGCATCCAGGATCGCCGGAGGGAGTGACTTTGCTGGAGTTTGTGGAGATAGAAGGAGTCCCACCAGAGTTGCAAGCTCCAGAAGCTCCAAGAGAAGGAGTACAGGACTCTAACCTTCCTGAGTGCCCTAACCACCTTCCTTCTACCTTCATGAAAGGCAAGCCCCGGAGCATTTCTACCCTTCTCAATTCTATTTAAAGTATTTTACTTACTATACAACCACTTGTTTGTGCATTAAGTCATAGGAGTGAGATGAAACCCTTTGCTGCATTATATCTCTTTGTCCACTCAAAAGAACCTTGTAGGCCCAGGATCGAAACCTCTGCTTAGACATGCTTAGACCGATAGCGTGGGTGGTCTGATATCCCCCACAAAGATAGGTGATATTGGTCACGGTTGGCTATATTTGCTATCGTGGAAAATAACCATGTGGAAGTAATAAATCGAGACCGGGCGGACAAGGTGTTGTGAGCCACTTGACTTGAAGGTCTTGTGAGTGGGTTCTCTCCGCCTGTGTCGCTAGGCCCTGGATCGTGGTTGGACATCTGCCAAGATTGAACGCATGCCTCCTTCATAGCTGGCCGAAAACTTGTTTCGACCGCGAAGCCTAACTCTGTGGGTTCGGGCCGGAATCCCCTCCTAGTTGGGTCATGAAGACCGCGAGCGGCATACTAGACCGTGGGCAAGTATTCCTGATTGTCCTGGCCTGGCACCAAGGGCAGGCGCTGCTTGAGCTACCTGGCTATCCGTGAGTCGCTACTCATGCCGATACCGGGGGATCCGCGGGCTACCCGAACGATAGTGAAGGTGACCCGAATAAGTGTGCTAGCATGCATACTTGGGTGTGATTGAGAAATAAAACTCCAGTTGGATTGGAATTTGATTCGAATCGCGGTCTCTTCCCATCAGTGAGAAACTTGAAAGATCTTCCTCCCACTGTAGAAACCTGAACTCTAATAAGTAACCAAAAGGTGGTTATATGGTTTTGATGCCAAGCACAATATGGTTATTATTGGTTGATAACTCAGTGATTGCTCTAGTACAGGTGCTAATGAGATCCTATTAATGTTACTTAATCTGCTGCCAAATGTTGTTTTCTAATGATGAGAATACATGAGTAATTAGGATGCTCTTTTATGCAAAAGTCTGCTATCCCATGAGATCCACTTGATAAAGCCTTGCATAATCCTTGAAGTGTCTAAGGTTATGTATCTATCTCTCTGTCGGGTAAGTCTAGCTGAGTACAATTGAATACTCAGGGTTTCTTTACCCTTGTTGCAGATGGTATGGTTTATTCTGGCTATTGTTAGGCATGCCTCTATCCTGCATGTGATGATGAGTGAAGACCACGAGAAAATGGTGGATTCTGATGTCTCTCCTTGTTGTTTTTAATGGGACTGTACTAGGCATGGCACTGTATTTGCTCTAAACAGTTTGCAATGGGTATTTGTGAAACAAGACTTCCGCTACTTTGATTTGAACTTGGTGTTGTAATAACACTGTCTTAAACTCTGTTGTAATATTATTTCGTTTCGAACTTATCACTGTGGATGTGCGGTTACTGAATCTAGTGTTCGATCTCGGGTTGTTACTCATTGTGGGTTGAGATCCTTCGAGATTTCTAGGACTACCAGGCTTATATGGGCTCTAGCGTGACAGTGTCGTCAGAAATGATGATCATTACACTAGTGCTCTTATATGTTGGGCGGTTCTGTGACATCTCCTGCCCCTACGAGCGGTTCGTGCAGGGGTGGTAACAACCTCCCACCCCACCGGCGGTAAGGATTAGAGGAAGCTCCACGCATCTCGCAGAGCTTCCACTGATCCCGGCCACCGGGCGAAACGGGACGCCAGCACCCCCAACGCAGAACTTCCCCTGATCCCGGTTGTGTTCTCAAAAAGCCGCTCACCATGGTGGCTCAAGGGTCCCTCCAACGAGCCCTCGGAGGAAGAAGATGGGGCAGGCCAAGCTGTGAGGTTGTATTTCCTCGCAAGACGGCCACCCCTATTTATAGCCCGCTAGGGCACTCACGCGGCAACTGGCCCGTGAAGCTATAGCATTCGCCTCCCGGCCGAACCGCACTGCGCGTCAGTACCCGTTTTAAGAGGGCACGGTGGGGCTGTAAATGGCCAAGCAGTCGGTAGGTTCAGGGCGCTCCGTTCAGAGTTTTGACTACTGAGCGAGCGGCACCCTGGCGTCATTCCTCAGATGGGAAGAACATGGCACGCCCACTTTTGGACCACGGGAGGCACAGTCAGACCATCCTGGCCAAACAGTTTCGACCAGTCAGGCAGCCGTACCGGCCGAAAGATGGCACAACGAAGTCCAGACCTGTCACTTCAGAACACGACAGCCCAAGCCCAACAGTGCACCACGCAGCAGGGCTAGCGTGCAAGCCAGGGCCTGGCGTCACGTGCACGGAGTCGGTCTCGCCTATTACCCCGCCTCGCGGGGAGAGCGAAGGGCCAACCACTGTACAACTCAACCGAATAAGCCCTTAGGCGGAAAATTCATCCCCCTATGGCCTCGGGGGCTACACCCAGCAGGTGCACTCTCGCGCACCCACCGGAATCAAACACCAAACCATCTCCGCGTATGTCCTCGGAAGCCTCCGATATAGCCCAAAAGCACTCCATCGCAGGATCGGGGGCTACTGTCGGATACCTGAGAAAGGGGTACCCTAAATACCACACTTCGCGAAAACAAAAAACACCCCCCAGGGGTTCCTTCGCCCCATCCGAGCCGGGGTGACGTCACAACCCTCGGGGAGCTCTCCGCCCCGTCCGAGCCGGGGAAACGTCACAACCCTCGGGGGCTCCTCCGCCTCATCCGAGCCGGGGTGACGTTACAACCCTCGAGGGCGCCTCCGCCTCGTCTGAGCCGGGGTGATGTCACAACCCTCGGGGGCTCCTCCGCCTCGTCCGAGCCAGGGTGACGTCACTGCTCTCAGGGGCTCCTTCGCCTCGTCCGAGGCATGGTGATGTCACAGCCCTCCGGGGTTCTCCCGCCTCGTCCGAGCCCGGACAACGTCATCCTTGATGTCACCCCCTCTCCCAATGGTTTTGTCACCATGTCTGACTCAGGGCGCCTCAGCCCATAGTCAAAAGGTACACAATGCCATTCGTCCTTAGGGATGGGGCTCCAAGGCATGACCCGCCATGCCTCCCCCTGTAAACCCCTGAGTTATGAATTCCTGTGTTACCTAACCATCGACTGACATCCGCCATGCCATTGGCGAACACATGAACAGGGATTAAGGCGTTCACAACCCCTGTACGACGTAACACGGGGTGCCTGGCCCTGTGCTGCCAACCCCCGCCCATGCCCAAACCAGGGAACAACGATGGCCTCCACTATGGGGCACATGGCTACAACACCCTCAAGGACGAACAGGGCTACTACGGCATGTCTACAGGCACACTCTTCCCCGGGAAGGAGGGCGAACACAAGCCGGAGTGCTCCCAAGACTGCAGCCCGAGCCGGGCCCACATTCTCTCCCTCTCTCTACTGTACTCCCCCATCTCTCCCTACGTATAAAGGGGGAGAATGGGTCCCCAATCAAGCTCTCTCGACTTCATTCACACACACATACTCGCACTCACACGAGCTCTCACCAGAATCAAGAACCCCAAACGCACGAGACCTAGGAACCAGCTTCCCTCTCTCCACCTGCTTGTAGTTCCCCTCTAAGAGCACCACCACGTGCTCGGTAACACGACTCCGCAGCACACTGGACGTAGGGCGTTCGTGCCTGAACCAGTATAAATCTTGTGTCCTCCGAGCGCAACCATCCGATCTCTGGCCCGCTTAGAAATTTACTCGTTGGCCGTCTATACCCCGCCATTTTAGACACCGACACTGATGTATGGAGCTAGGAGGTTCTTGCACTGAGGTCATATTGTTTTCTCCGCAGTCCCCGAGCCTCGGTCCCCAGGTTTTTTTATGTTCCGCGTCGTCTTCCGTTGTGCCGTGGCTACAGTCCCCGAGCCTTGCTCGATGTAGTTTGGACGAAGTCCCCGAGCCTGGTCGGGTTTGCGACCAAGTGGCTGAGTCATGGTTGCGGTTGACGAAGTCCCCGGGCATCACTATATCGGAAGTTTTGTGGGGCTTGCCGACCAGTCTACTATAGCCAAGTTACTGTAGCTGCAGAAAAGAGATCATAACAGGATTGCACATCCCGTCCCCGGGACTGTGGTGTTAGTGGTATTTCGGAAATCATTAACCGTAAATTGAAGAAGTTAATTGGAAATAAATACGAAATGAGAAGAAAGGAAGTAAGTGGGCCGAATTAGCCATGCGGTTAGCGGCCCAAGTCGCAGCGCGGGAGGTGGGCGTCGTGGCGGTTCTGTATTTGGTCGTTGTAGTTTTCGAGAAGCCTTGGAAGTCGAAGCGTCGCGCCGTTTGGTATAAAAGGCGACTTTTATCATTGGCGGAACGGGAAGGGTCGTGTCTCTGCACCCCGCGGAATACATCTAAGATACGAAGAGTCGGCGACACTGTATTATATATTTTGGTTAACCTGAGCGACTACCAGCCGCCCTGTGTAGTTTCTAGCCGCAAAAGGTAGGCAAAAGTAGGAAAGCTTCGTTCATCGCCAAAGAAAACTTAGTGGGTGCACCGGCGTTGCTGGAGATATGGATGCTGATCGCGTGCGCTCTGTCCTGGCGCCTGGGGCCCTGTTGATCCTGTCGGAGGACCTCCTCTTCCAGATCTTGCTTCGTGTCATCGACAACGGCGATATCGTCTTTGATTACCTGAACCTTCGCCAAGTCTATCGTGTTTTCTGGAGGGTTTGTGATGATGCTATGATGGTTCCGCTCTTATCCCTTCGGCGGATTCAGGACTATTGTCGACCTTACCGCCGTTTGCTAGAGTCTGCCTTCGAGCAGCGCTTCCTCGAGGTCGATCATCGAGAAGCTTTGTTCTTTCATGGCGTAGAAAGGTTGATGTTGTGGGGACGAGATTCTGCTAGGCAGGTGCTCATTGGCAGGGCGGTGGCGGCTGGCGATGACGTTGCGATGTACTTTAGAGCCATGATGTTGTATTATGCGGATCCGGTGAATCTGGAGGCGCTTACCATCATTGATCGACTCTGCGGAGGTGCCCTGGCAGATGGTCAGTTGGTTAATCATGGCTTGAGTCGTCTTCGCTCCTAGTCCCGTAATGATCTTCACGTTATTTGCCGACGATGGGGGATTCGCTCCCCAGAAGACATGCCAGAGTTGGTCACCAGCGATCCTCATATCTGCGCCTGGGAGGAGTGCCGACGTTTTGGCCTATCGGGTAACAACATGCCTGGGATCATTATGTACTGTAGCCCGCAATGTCGAATTCGACATGAATTCAAGCTCTGGACTAGGAACATTAGCGAGACGGTCACTTATCGTATTTGTAGGATGAGGTTGTAATTGTTCAATGATATATCCGAAGTGTTTCTCTTTCTCTTTTGACGCTCAAGATTATTGTCGTGGTCTGTTTGGTTTGCTCTGTGACAGGGTAGTTTGTATCTCAGATACAAGTATTCGGACGTGTAAGTGAAAACTACAAAGTTGTTATATATCCGGGCGATGAGCTTTTGTTTCACTTGTATGTCCTGTCGTGCCTGCTAAGTCATGAGCCATAGCGATGAATCGTTCGGCCTTGGGTCTCAAATGGTCTGTATCGTAGGGCTAGCGCCGCTTCACGCGTAGGATACATAAGGACTCCCAAGGAGGCATGTTGCTGACAACCCGCGGCGCAAAGGGCGAGCAGCTCATGCACGCGTAGGGAGATGTCATAGACAGGGCCTTTTTCCGAGAGGCTCGATTGTGGCGTGACTAGGGCCTGTGGAGACCGTTCCTGCAGATGCTGGGCAAAAAGTCATGCTGCTTGTAGAGTCGTCGATAGAACCGTGGTCGTATACAGATTCTGGCACATAACTTCATGGCTCCCGACCCAAGTGATATCGCCTGGCTTCTGGGGAAATACCACTTGGGAGGTCTGCCGATGTGGTCCTAGCATTTAGGGTAGCTACTTCTATTCGCTATGGCTCATTGACAGGCCAGCTTCGGGTGCTTTCTGGTTATGGCCAGGCTATTTGGAGGAAACGCCTTATCGCATTTTGGAGAGGTCGTCAAACACTATGGGAGTATTTTGGAGAGGTCGTCGAATGCTATAGGAGCATTTTGCAGAGGTCGCCGAACGCCGTGGGCGATTTTATAGTAGTCGAGTCATTTGGACATAGTATTGGAAAATTCAGCACCTTTATTCATTAATGGAGTGGTACATAGTACAAGCTTTATTGAACTATGTTTACACTTTCTAGTCATCTCACGCCATTGAGGGCTGAGGGTCTCTATATCTAATGCGGGAGAGGTCGGCAGTAGTTGTTGATGGTTCTTCTTCCTTCTGCTTCTTTGCGGTCGGCTTGTCGTTGGTGTCGAAGTTGTACGTGTCCTGGATACGTGACTTCTCGACGACGTTGATTGTCTGCTGCTCGCACTCGTATGCGATCTTCAGGTTGGTACGGAGGCTGAGGATGCCTTGTGGCGTCGAGATCTTCAACACCATGTATGTGTAGTGCGAGACTGCCATCAGCTTGGCAAGTGTCGGGCGACTGAGAATCGCATGGTAAGCAGTCTCGAATTCGGCGACGATCAAATTGATATTCTCGACCTTGAAGTGGTTCTTGTTGCCGAACTGCACGGGGAGGATGATTTGGCCCACCGGTGCCGATGCCTTATCTAGAATGATTCCCCAAAAGGAGAAGTTCGCTAGAAGGAGGTCTTTCTTCGAGTAGTCGAGCTGGCGGAACGTGTCGGCGAAGATGATGTTGATGGCGCTGCCACTGTCGACTAGGACTTTCCTGAAGCAGCACGTAGTGATGGTTGGATTGATGATGAGTGGGAAGCGACCGGGGTATCTATAGTCCGTCCACTCATCTTCCCCCGAGAAGCTGATGGGTTGTTCTGACCAGTTGAGGTAGCGAGCATTGGCTGCATCATCTCCTGTGGCGGCGACTGAGTAGACGTCTTTGCGGACTTGGCGGCGTCGCCTCTCTCCTTCGATGACCATGCTGCCTCCGAAGATGGAGTACGTCGTTGAGGCTGCTCGGAACTCTGGCGTTGGTGGTTCTTGACCTTTGCCTTTGTCGGTGTCATCCTTCTTCGGTCTTTTGTCACCTCTTCCCCACATAGCTGACTCAAGGAGATCACACTCACGCATGGAGTGCTTGGAGTTTTTATGTATGGGGCACGGGCCATCGAGGATCTTCTCGTAGCTGGCGTCGTAACTCTTCCTTGGGTGGGCGTTCGTGTTGGCGACGTAGTGGTTGTCTCGCATGTAGTCGTACCTCTGCGAATAGCATTCGGAGTTACCCGACCGGTAATCCCGGTGGTCGTTGGGCCCTCTTTCGCTGCGGTAGTCTGGTCGGCGGTCGCTATCCCTTGCGCATTTCGAGGAACGAGAATGGCGCCGCCTGTTCTCTCTGCTGCGGGTGGCGTCGTCTTGGTTGGAGTAAGGGTTCACGGTCGTCATCAGTTCTTCTATGGTTGTTATGCTCTTCCGGGCCAACTTGTTTTGGAGGTCGTCCGTCCGGAGGCCGTTGAAGAAGATGGCGATGGCTTCTGGATCGGAGATCTCTGCTATGTTCAGGCACTTGTCGGAGAAGCGTCTTATGTACTCTCGGAGACTTTCATTGCTCCTCTAACAGACATTCTCCAAGTCATAACGCGTCCCAGGCTGGACGCACGTAGCCTTGTATGTTTTAATGAAGATTTCCTTGAGTTCCTCCCAAGTATCGATGGTGCCTTCTGGGATCTTCTGAAGCCAACTGTTGGTGGAGGTCGACAACATCACTGGCAGGTAATTGGCCATCACGTCTCGGTTTCCTCCGGCGGGGTATACGACAATCTCGTACGTGGACGCACATTGTTCTGGGTTTGCCTTGTCGTCATATTTCTCCACCGACGTTACTCTGAAATTCTGGGGCCACCTGATGGCGCGCAGGCGAGTGGAGAAAGGGTGCAATCCCCCTATGGCTCGGGACGCCGACGCCAGTGTTCGATCGCGCCGGGGATTGTCATAATCTTCGTCATTGTATCATGGGGATCTTCGTCGGTGCTCCCTCGGAGGGCTTCGGGGGTGGTTTTTGCTGTGGTGCTCACCGGAGAATTCAGGTGGAGGACCCGCTTTGTTGACCTGGACCGCGGCCGCCATGATGTGGGCCTCTATTTTCTCGATCGCAGGTGTGGCGGGGAGCTTGGATAGCTCGCATACGGCTACCGCCAGGTTGGCGCTGGGGGTTGGGTACACCGGGACATCACCCACCTGGTCGAAGTCGTGTTGGAGGTTGCGTTGTGACAGGCGATCGCGATTCCCCTGCTCATCCATGCGTCGTTCCCGTGCAAGACGTTCCTGCTCGCGACGCTCCTGGTCGCGCCTCTCCTGCTCGCGGCGTTCCAGGTCACGCCTCTGCGCGCGTTCGGCGTTGTGCTGCTCTCTCGCTATCGCGGGCGACGCTATCGGCGGAGACGTGAAAAACTATTCCTCAGAAGCCCGGAGGGAACTCCAGGAAGTTGGTCGTCGATCCGGAGGAGTCGGCGATTTCGGTCCCCGTGGCGGTGGTCGAGCCCGATGAGATCGTGCCATCTAGGGACACCGCCTGCTCGGAGTCGCTAGAGATTGCGGAGATGACGACAGTGTTAACGACGGGGGCCGCCGGGATCTGGTCGAAGATCGATCGGAGCGCCTGGCTTTGGAAGATTGCCGCCTGATTGCTGAGCCCATGAGGCATCGTCGGAGGAGGGTGAATGCCCCTGGTCGTCACAGTCGTCGTCTTCGTTGGGGTTCGGTGACGGCATGGTCGGCGGCCGTGGTGGCTAGAAAGTCGGCGTCGTGCCGTCTGCACGAGGCCGATGCAGTCGATGATACCGGCGTTGGAGCGATCGATGGCGTCGACCAAATCGTCGATGCTGATCTTCTTTCGCGGGTGGTGCTTCGGCGTGGCGGGACGATGTGAGGTTGGAGGCGCATCTGCCCCGCATGGTGTAGATCCGATGGTCTAGGATATGGTTCCGATCGGGAGCACGGTGCCGGTCGCCGGGAGGACCATCGAATCTGGGAAGGTGACCGCTTCATGAGCCATGGAGTCTATGCACACAGCCCCTACCTGGCGCATCAACTGCCGACAAAATATGTGTCGCAGTCTACCTAGGGGGTACCCTAAGGTAGTAGATTGTAGGCGGAGGTGTGGCGACGGCGATCAAGCGTAACACAGAGAGCGTAGACACGACGATTTAGAAAGGTTCGGGCTGGCAAATCGCCGTAATATCCTACGTCCTGTGTTTTGGTGGCTGGATTGATATGAGTATTAGGTTACACGAGGTGTAGATGATCTCAGATGGATCGTTTTCGAGGGGGTCCCTGCTCGCCTTATATAGCCGGGGAGCAGGGTTACAATTTTCATATCCTAACAGATCACGATCGGTCCCTTAAGGCAAGGGATCCGAATCTATCTACTAGGATCTTCCTTGGCGAGCAAGACTTCCTCGGAGTCCGTGGCGAGCACCACGGGCTGGTCGCATGCTGTAGGGCCTCACGAGTTGGGCTGTATTCTGGTCGGTAGGCCAATAAGGTCCCTGGGGATATGCCGAGGTAATATTCCCAACACTATCTTCCTTATGTTACATTGTTCATGGAGTCACCAGTAGAGCAATAAAGGTGCATTTGTTGTATTTCATTGTTATGACATGTTTTTGTTTAGGTAGGGAGTTGTTTTGATTCTACATATAGGCCAATTTTTTATTCATACATATAGGTTAATTTTGGCTTTGGTAATTATCTAAAGAAATGGTACGTTGAATATTATTAATTTTGCTACTTTTGTGTACGTTGTGGAGTTTGAGTGTTTTTGAACAGTTTTCCTGTAACGGAGAAGAGCTGAAGAAGAAGATTTCCATGGTGCATTGACTACAAATCTGAATGATGCATTAATTATATTCACTTTGCCTTGCAAGCATGAGTGTCACATTGGCTACCAATCTAAATGAATGTGAAAACTAGATGCAATTCTATCCAACACCACCGATGTATGATGCAGCAGGGATCAAAATTGTATCACCGCCAAATGGTTTACTAACTCAACACTGACAAAAGGATCATCAAAGGTAGATCTTACTACAAGCCGATGGTAACAATGCCCTATGACCTAACGACTCATACGCTAAGGCGTGGGTGATATTCACCTCGACGTAGACGGGTCGACCGGCAATGTAGTGGTAAACTCGCCAACACACATAGGCGGATTGCTCACCATGTTCCTGAAACTGATGGAAGGATCCTTTGTGAAAAAAACCACACCACATGGGGATACCTATGTGCCACGAGGCATGGCATGGAGACGGTTAGACGTGACGATATGGAAGGGGAAGGGAGGAGGACCAACGAGCTAACATAGGAGCCCAAGCCAGCATCGACGACCATGTCCTCGCCACCCACAGGGCTGTCAGTGCATAGCCTCTCCTTCGACAGAGGAGCCCCCTTAAAAGCGTGTTGGTGATGTGCATGAAAATCTTACCATTCTTCACTGTGAGAGTGTGTTGGTTATCTACAGCATTCTTTAATCCGTTTGTGACCTGAGCATTGTAGCTCCTTATGGTGATGATGTGTTAGTGTGTAACCGATATTTGCATCAATAGTTAGAAAAACTAAAAGGACTTATCATTTGAAATATCTATGTTACTGCACTTATATACCAATACAGATACCACTCGATTAGGGGGTGAAAACGATGTAGATATTTTTCGACCGTATTCAAGACCGAATCCGTTTAGAGACCTTTAGATCAGTCTGTATCCGCATCTGAATATTCAAGATCTGATACCGCATCCGAATCCGAATATTCAAATTGCATATTTACGATGCGAGATCAAATCATATTCTATTTAGCATGGTTGATATTATTCGTATTCGAATCCGATTCCTAAAAGAAATATATAAACAAATATAATATTAATGATATCCGTCGTCATCCGTTTTCATCACTACTCTTAAGACTCCGCTACACAGTAATAATTTGGTTGACCTTGCTGGACCTTGATCTGCTGATCCAACGCTCTCTTTCTGATTTAAATTTGGTCAATGCCGCTTCCTGATTTACATGTTTATTTATTTATTAACTTGCTACTAGGTAGGGTACAGAAAAAGCAGCCATCCTAATGGGAGGGAGAGGGGACCGGTCACCAGTCGTGACGCTAAATGGGTTTGACCGATCAACGAGGTCCGCCACCACAGGTACCTTTGAATTTTGTCGATCTTCCTGCAGACCACGGGCGGGGGGCAAGAAGAACGGACGGACGAACGGACGGACAGATGGGATCCAGGTAGTCACAAGCGTGCGGCTACGATGCGTGGAGCTGGTAGGTTCAGAGGCGATCGATCTATCGTCAGCTGGTGATGAGCCTCCTGGTCTGGAGGAAGGACTTGTGCTTTCCCTCAGCCGAGCTGAGGTAGTCGAGGAAGGTGGCGAAGTCCGTGTCCATATACATCCTCGGGTTCCTGTCGTCGTCCAGCAGCTCCGGCGCCGGCCCGATCACCCTCTCCGGCGGCAGGCCGTGCAGCGACGCCACGGAGATGCGCGGGCGAGCCGAGTTCACGCGGACCCGGTGCAGCACGCTCTTGTAGCGCCCGTTGCTGTACATCTGCATGCATGCGTATCATGTTCAGTATACTGTGTAACTAACCATCAGCTTAATTATATATGATGACTACAGTACATGCATGGAGTCGATCGACGTACCTCGAAGTGGTCTCCGATGTTGACGACGACTGAGCCAGGGAGTGGGTCGACGAGGACCCACCTGTCGGCGTGCCTGACCTCTAGGCCGTTCACCTGGTCCTGCAGGAGCACGGTGAGGAAGCCGTAGTCCGAGTGCGGCGGCATCCCCAGCGTGAGATCCGGCTCCGGGCACGCCGGGAAGCAGTTGACCATCAGCATCTGCGACCCGTCGTCGCAATCCGACAGCATCCTGGCGGCGCCGCCGGAGCGGATCCCAAGCGCCTCCAGTGCCGCCTCCATGAGCTCCTTGAACAACCGCCGGCTCGACCGCGCGTACGCCGACACCACCTCCCTGCAAAATCACATGCCATGCGTTAGAAATTTAGAATCTGCTCCAGTGAAACTGTACTTGGACGCGTGGACTAGGTTCAGCCACTTGAAGAAATCTAGTGATTTTTTTTTTGGCCAACTGTATAGCACTTGCATACATCAGGCAGGCATCAGTGGCGGAGGAGTGGGATAGATGGCGGCGAGAAAGACAGGACAGGACAGGACAGGACAGGTACATGCGCTGGCCTGTAGGATTATGCGGCGGATTTGGATTCGCCTTTATCCTGGCCGGCCGGCGTTTGTCTTTTTGGCGCCGGCCTATGGTGGCCTCTGCTCTGGGAATTGGGATATGCATCGTCCGTGCCTGTGCCTGCCACTGAGAGATTTGGTGGTTGGGTGCAAAAGATCGATCTGGGCCTCTAGATTTTGTTGCGTGCGGAAGATCTGGGCCTCTAGTTTTTGTTGGTTGTAGCAGACGTGTGCAGTACTAGCTACCAGCAATCATCGGCATGCTCTGCTTTGCATTGCCCCGCTGCTGACTGTATATGATGCATGTACATACATATACTACTATGTCTGGGTGGACAGTGGTATCCACTTCAACCCGGATGTATGCGTTATCGATTCCTTTCACTGCGTAGTACTGTATGCGTTATCTCACGCACTGCTGGTAATGGTAATCCTCAAAATGTCACTGCTGCTTGTTTTGTTTTGTTGTGGCGCGCACTACTGCATACCGAAACTAAAAAAAATCTGGAAAGGGAATTGTATTCCATCCATTTGGTCGATCGATGACTCTCTGTCTCAGGTGCATGAGAGATGACCCTACGTACCTGAGGTCAGTGGGCGCGTCTGGCCACGACGGCACGACGCCGGCGAGGTCGTCGCAGCAGACGAGCTTGAGGAAGTCCCTCCAGCAGAGGACGCCGTCGTTGAGCTGGTTGAAGCTGGTGCCGTAGCGCACGGGGGCCCGGATGTCGGGGGACATGTAGCGCGCGCGCTCCTCGAAGGGCAGGTCGAAGAAGCGGCGCGCCACGTCCAGCATCGCGCCGCCGCCGTCCACGCCGTGCCCGACCACCTGGAAGAAGCCGTAGTCCCTGCAGGCCGCGTCCAGCTCGGCCAGGGCGGCGGCGCGCTCCGCGGGCACGCGGAGCCGGGCCAGGTCGATGACGGGGAACCGCAGCTGCGGCTGGTCGCCGGGTGCTGGACGGTCGGAGGGCGGCAGGACGTAGCGAGCGGGCAGCTTCGTAATGGTGCGGCGCTCGCACAGGTGTCGCACGCCCTTCAGGAGCAGCAGCTGCTCCTCCTCCTCCTCTTCCGCGTCCTGCGGCTCGTCTGCACTGCTGCTATTATTGTTGTTCTGGTGCAGGTCGACGTCGAGGATTGCCATTTATTAGGTACGAGTATGTGTGTGTGAATCCGATCAGTGTCGTCTGCACTCAATAATGAACTACTGAATCTTAGGATTGGATAGATTGGCTATATATGGCGCAAACACGTGCCAGCTGGTAGCTAGCTAGTAGCTGCCTTGTACAGAGCGAACGAAGAAGCAATGGAGGAAGCGGAGGATGATGGATCCTGTATTTATAGGGAGGGCCGGAGGAGCCAGCGCGCGTGGGTTGATGCCATGGAGCTTGGGACTGGGGCTGGGAGGGACGACTGACCGAAGACCATATGGCGATGGATGGAGACCCGACGCCGGGACTAGCAACCTGGCGAGGACCCAAACGACTGAGGAACGCTGATTTTTCTCTGCTTCACCAATTTACCATTACTAATAAATGCTCAAAAAATAAAGAATTAATCTCACATGAGAAACTGATAGCTAGGCGGTTGACTCCAACTCAAACCGCTAGTTATATTGTGTCGTGTACCTGTGAGTTTGAGAAAGGTGGAAGGCGCGCCGCAACATGATTGGGCTTAGTTGACCACACCATGATATGAGTGGCGGTGCAGTGTTAATGAAGGTTTTACAACTCTAAATTTAAAATGAGAAAGATAAGAGAGTGAGGAACGATGAACAAATAAATAGATGAAGAGAGTGAGTGTGTTGCAATAGAATAAACGCGCTATTAATTAGTAAATGAACGAGTGACTCGGTTACCATAAAAGTAGTTTGTTACTGTAGTTGTTACGATAAGGATTGTAGAGAAAAATTCACCAGCGCTCCTCAAAATTATCTATAGATGTCATCTAGGTCCCTCAAGTCTCAAAATATAGTTTTTGCTCTCTTAAGTTTTAATAGGTCGATCTCATCTAGGTCTAAATGCGCATTTACCTGACCCACTATGCTATGTGGAATATCGATTTATCGTTTACATGGATCTTATAGATGAATCCACATGTCAATAAACTTTATATTAATTTTTTTATTATCTTAATGGCGTCAAATGGTATAACTCAAAACTATGAATTTGTAGATGTCATCGAGTGCTACAATTTTCACATAGAAAGTATCTTTATTTGACACCATATAAAAAGGATATGAATTTTTTTAAAAAAGCCTTGATATGCGATTAATATGGTTCTATTTAACACCATACAAAATATATATTTTCTTAGATCATTAATATATATTCGGTAAACAATGCATCGAGGCTTCGAACTGGACACTTCTCTTAGATGACATCTGTCGTCCCCTCTGCACAATGTCAGAGCAATGATCTAAACTAAACCTAATAGGGATGTCAGAGGCGATATTACACATCCATAACTCTTCACATTTAACATTCGCGACATCACTTGTTCTTTGCTCGAAGATGTCCTAAATCCCGAGCAAGTATAATATTGATTCCATCCACTTTATCGGGCGTATAGTCTATGACATAGGGAACAATTATATTGTGATTGAATGTATATGCAAGAATCATATTAGCATGTAAAACTACGATGGTGAAAATATTCCATCCTATCGATGGGTCTGAAAAACGCGGAACGACCCTATCTGGCGGTGGCACAAATGGTAGAGCGCCAGGGTGGAAACCTAGTTCTACAGTCGTTCATCATCGTACCTGAAAACTGAAAAAACCTTTAAATCGATAAAGAACCACATATAAATACCATGTAATATATTATAGACACATATATAAAAAAAGTTAAGGTCACATAGAAATGGCCTTACATATAAATAATGTATAAAAAAATCCACCATTATTATTCCTAATATAGAAAATTATAAATTTCTCTATTTATTTCTGAACCATGAAATAGGCTACATTATTGACAACAAAATATTAGAAGATAAAGTTGTTAACCTTTAAAAAGTAGAATGAAATAGAGGATTAGAAATCTTCTCAAGAGATCTAGTTGGTCAGCCAAGAGCAAAAACTTGCTCACATAAGCAAGAACACACACAAGAGAGAAATAATTCACATTGATGGCTTGGGCTGGGGCTGTGGAAGCCACATATATAGTTGGGATATTTAGTCCCAGCTGGTGGTGTCATTCTGGACTAAAAGCTCATCCTTTAGTCCCAGTTAGAGTCATCAACCAGGACTAAAATCTCCTTCTACAAAAGCCTGCGGAGCTAGTCATTGGACAGTAGATTTTAGTATTGGTTGGTGGCTTCAACCAGGACAAATTATTTTATTAGTCTTGGTCCCAATTTTCGATGGGACTAAAACCAAAATCAGAAATTATGTTCTCTAATAGTGAAGGTGCTTCTCTTGCTCCCTCTGTCCCTAAATAAATCCATTCCTATATTTGATTTAAGTCAAATTTTTTAAACTTTGATCATATGTAGAGATAGAAAAGTGACAAGATTTATGATACTAAATTAGTATCACATAATTTTTTTCATAAACTTATTTGGCATCTGTTGGCACAAATTATGATGCTCTTTTATATAACTAAAATGTTGCCAATAGCTCCAGGATCAAGGATAAAACAATCATATCATGAGTATACTTTATAAAATAACAAGTTCCACATGTCCATGAGTATTTTTGTGCAGCATTGAAGAAATGGAGCAAAAGAGACCCAATGGGACCCACATAGGGGCTCGGCCGACCACCCTGTGGGCCCACCAGGTCTCCCCCCTCGGCCATGATCCATGAGAAGCATATCAAAGTGATTTCCAACCCTTGGATCACTCTGTGCTTTCTCCCAACGATTCACAAACAAAGCACATGGATCCATGGGCCCACACCAAAGAGATCAACACGACAATTACCTCAGAACAACCACCTACCATCTATGACAAGTGGGACCAATACTAGGGAGGAAGAGGTGGTCCAGAGACCCCAGAGGGGGGTCGGTCGACCACCCCTTGGGCCCAACTGGCCCTCACTCAGTCCCTAACCAGTGGGACCACACTCAGAAGGCCAAGGGGTGGCCCACTGGCCATAGGGGGGATCGACCGACCACCCCCCTAGGTCGGTTGGGTCCCCCTCAACCGCCACATCAACTTGCACATGCTGGAAATCCAAGCCATCCATCCTAGGTGGTTGTATGACGGTTTGATCTAAGGGAGGAGGATTGAAGCTCCCTGGATCGATGACATGGCGCTGGAGTAGCCCGTACTCCACCCCCACTATAAATAGAGACCTAGACCTCCCACTCTAATCATGATGTAATCCATACAAACCACTGTTGTTCTCAAGTGGAGATTAGTCTAGTGGTGTTCTCTAGTGTGGGAGTTAGAGTTGAGTTGAGCTTTGCTCGGGCTTTCTGGAATTGTCTTCCCGGAGGATCTGGTATAAGCTCTTGTATCTTTTCCCTTTTGTAAGACTTTACTTATTTAATGCAATATTCCTTCTTTACTTTACTCAGTCTTTACTTTGTGCAATATTATACCTGCTATAGTATTGTTGTGGTTTATCTTATCAATTAGTTGTTATAAACTAGATTGAGATCCTTGTGGCCTTTCCTGTATGCGATCATCGCCTGTCATAAGGTGCTCTAGTTGTCGTACACACGATTAGAGTAGTGAGAATAGGTGTAAGCGTGGTGCTTATACTTAATCTTGCCTTTGGTTATCGCTTGTTGCACGGATTGTTTGTGGTAGCTAGCAAGAGGTGACAACCTTGTCTAGTCGTTGTATTCCACCACGTGTTTATAGGCAAGTTCTTAAAAGATAAGGCCCCTGTAAGAAGAGGGCGCAGTCCGGTAGGAGTTTTGTCCTCCTACTAATCTATCCCCTCGCCTAGCATACTTGTATTGAGGATTCAATCGATGTTTGTCTCATCTAAGTGCCATAGTTAAATCCACAAAGGTAGAGTTGGAATCACTAGAGTCCTTTTACTCTCTCGTTGTCCTCTCACATAGTTATACTCACTAGTCATCTCTTACTTATCTTTACCGGTTTGTTACATCATCACCTTCCTATCATTATATCGATTACCCCCTTACACTAGTTGGTACTAAATCGAGGTGATCTCTAGGATCTCTCTTTTATTATTATTTCTAGCTCTGCTTTCCCTTGGGAGAATATAAATTACGATACCCCGGAATACTCCTGGGTGAAGTGCTACAACGGTATAATCTCTGCGCTTGTGGATTTATCCAATAGTCATAAGAAATACCAACAAGCATTTCTAGCGCCGTTGTCGGGGAAAGCATAGCCTAGAAATTTTAATAAAATTGAATCCAGAGTTTACTATCAAATTAGTTATCAAATAGTTGTAGGGGCTTACCCCTTGCCTTTGTCTTTCTTAATTATGAAGCAAGACATTGTATGAGTGAGTTCCAGTTTCGAGCAACCACATTTGAAAATCCTAAGAGTTTACGAAGAACCTCTAGACATCGTCTAGTGTCTCCTCGAAAGCTCACCTCAAACTTGGATCCACTCAAGGAAGGAGGCTACACTCCGTTTGTCAAGAAAGCTATGACTCAAGAGGCTATTTCCGACTTCTTGGCTCCTTCAGTCGCTCACGTGGCCCAAGGACCAGACGTTAATACAGGGGGTGCTACCTTCGAGATGCAGCCATCCTTGATCAACTTAGTGCAAGCCAACCCTTTTTGCAGGAAGTCCCATGAGGATGCTAATGCACATCTCCAACACTTCTTGGAGGTAAGTGGCACTATTTCCATTAAGAATGTTGCATCGGATATCATTCGTCTCCGCCTTTTCCCGTTCTCATTACTCAGGAGGGCGAAGCAATGGTTCTATGCTCATTCTGAGGAAGTTGCCACTTGGGAGAAGTGTACCAATGCATTCCTCAAAAAGTTCTTCCCGATGGGCAAAACCACTGCCCTTCATGGAAGAATTTCAAGCTTCCAACAACAAGAGGACGAGACTATTCCCGAAGCATGGGAACGTCTCCAGGAGTACATTCGGGAATGCCCTCATCATGGAACTCAAGATTGGCTCCTGATTCAAGGCTTCTACTATAGGTTAACATCAATAGCCCGTAGTCACCTTGATGCAGCCGCAAGAGGAGCATTCACTTCACTCAACGTCATACAAGCAAAAGATCTCATTGAGAAGATAGTGACGAGTCAAGGGTGGAAAGATGAAAGGCTCCCCGTCAAGAAGAAGAGTGCAGAGACCATTCAAGAAGTCAGTGCACTCTCCACAAGTATGGACCTCTTGATGAAGAAACTCGAAGAACGAGCAAACTTCAAGAAGGATAGAGAAGCCATCCAACACTATGCCTCCACACATGCTAACAAGGCAAAACAATGGTGTGAGGTATGTGGTGGAAATCATTCGGGAAACAATTGTCCCGAAACAAACAAAGGCGTGAGCTTCATCAACAATAATGAGAATCGACCTCAGCAATTTGGATCAAAGCCACGACCCTTCCAACAAGGTAATGAAGGTAAAATCTTTAATAATTTTAATTAGCCTTCATTCAAAGATCTTGTCTTAAGCCAAGCTAGGATTAATGAAAGTTTGAACAATAAACTAGCTGCCAATGATAAGACCCTTGAATCTTTAAACAATAAAATGAATGACTTAGCTTCTATTGTAAAGAATCAATCAAACTTCAATAATATGATAGAAATAAAATTATCTCAATTGATATCTTCTGCTCCATATCTTGGTAAATCTGAAAAAGTCTCTAGTATAAATGCGGTGATCACGAGAGGGGGTAAGTCCACTTGCGATCCACCACATCCTAACGCTTCAGGAAAAACAACAAAGGAAAAAGAAGTCGAAGCAGAAGAACAACAGGAGGAAGAAGAAGAAGAACTTGCACCACTCCAGGACTCTATCAAGTTCCATGCGAAAACAGCCCCACATGAGTACTACGACACAAACGTACTACTACCATTTCCACGCAAGCCAAAAAGACAATCTTCAGATGATTGCTTCGGGAAATTTGTTGAGGTAATCCGTCAATTATATGTCCATATTCCCCTACTTGATGCAATGCAGGTCCCAACCTATGTCAAGTATCTACGGGATATCCTCAACAACAAGAGGCCGTTACCCACCACCGAAGTCATCAAACTAACGGAGGAGTGCAGCGCAGCTATACTTAACCAGCTGCCATTGAAGAAGAAGGACCCAGGGTGTCCTACCATTGATTGCTCCACCGGGACTCAACAATTTGAGCATGCCCTCTGTGACTTGGGAGCAAGCGTCAGCGTCATGCCAAAGGTAGTTTTTGATAAATTAACTCATACTACCTTGTCCCCTACACCAATGTGCTTGCAGTTAGCGGATCAATCAATTCGCTACCCCGCGGGGATCGCTGAAAATATTCCCGTCAAGATACGAGAATTTTTCATCCCCGTGGATTTCGTGGTGTTGGATATGGAGGTAGACAAGAAGACCCCACTCATCCTAGGAAGACCGTTCCTCAGCACCACAAATGCACATATCAATGTAGGAGCTGGAGAAATTCAATTCAACATCAATGGAACCAAGGAGACATTCCATTTCAAGCCAAAAGTTGAGCAATGCTCCATAGTCAAGGTATTTGAAATCGATCCCTATGTCAATTATACTTACCTAACAAAAGTGAAGCAACAACCACGGGCGAAACCCAAAAGGGTATGGCGAAAGAAAGTAATCAAGCCATGCACCGTTCCACCTCAAAAACCTCGAAAGCACATTCAACGGGAAAATGAGGAGGACGGCCCTACTTCAACTGATTGAAAGCACGGCTTCCCGGAAAGGTAAGTTTTCCTTTTTCTCCTGTTTAATTCCTAAAATCTTTTTTATCATATGATCATCCCTTTTAATTAATTCCTAAACATAATCATGTTTAACCATAATAAAATTTGTAAACATAAAAACAATAAAATCATGAAACTTTTCCTGTCCAAGAAAGTTTGCTTTGCAACTTAATTAGCATAGGAGGTTCAGTTTCACAAAACTAGGTCCTTTAGAGGACCTAGTGGGATCGGCCGACCGGGCCCTGGGCCCCACTGCCCTCTGTCTTCACCCTGCCTCGAGATACCTCTCATGGGGCAGTGTACCATGGGCCATGGATCACAATAGTGATCGGCCGATCACCTCTCCCCCTCTTTTCCTCTCCTCTTTTCTCTACCTCGAGATGCTTCATGTTTGATTCCCAAACAAATGAAGCTAGGAGCCAAGGAGGAAACATGTCTTGACTCCTCCCATCATCTCCTTGCTCCCCTCCATCTCTCTCTTCATGCCATGGAAAAATTTGTCCTTTGCAAAGTCACAACACGAGAAGCATCCTGACAAGAGAAATTTACCAATCATTACAATCCAAATTACCACTCATTTCTTCCAAAATAAAAAGACCTTTATCACCATACCTCCTCCTATAAACAATCCTATTCTTATCCATCATTCATCTCAAGAAGCCTATCACTAATCACTAGGAGCCTAATACTCCTATCATCATCGTAACTTCTTGATCATGATCACACCATTCCTCCCTTCTCTCTAATCACTTAAAGCTAAAAGGGGGAGCATCTCTTGCCATCTATCAGGAATAGCCACATGGCCCCTGTCCTCTCCTTGCTCCCCACTACCATTCATTTTGGCATGGTGCAGACCCATCACCAGAGCATCCAAGGGGACGATCGGCCGATGCAGTAGGAGCCCCCCTTTGATCAAATCCTTATTGGGCATCTCCATTTGCATCATCCCCTATGCAGCAGAGTGCTCAGAGGCCATGGGTGGCGGTCGGCCGACCGGGCCCACACCCCCAATCACCCTCCATCCTCTTCTGCTATATGAACACAGGCAGACCAACTCTCCACAACACACACTCTCAACCACAGCAGCTCACAAGCCAAAAATCTTTTGCCATCTCTTCGTTTAGCTCCACCGCTAATCAAGCAAAGGACACAAGCTTAGCTAGAGTGATAATATGAAGTCACTCAAGAAAGCTCTTCAGAAGGCGCGTAGCTCGGTTAGTGGGAGTTCATCCAGAAACTCCCAAAGAGGAAGTTCATCACAAGGTACAGACATTATGTCTATTGATTCGAGTCATGAGTCAGTGCACATTTCGGATGCCACCGAAATGATGACCAGCAGCACTAGCCACGGTGAGTATGAGCAAGTACACCATAGTGCCGGTCATTACGAGTCGGTCGATAACTCAGGAGATCAATCATCATGGATCACTGATCCTAAAACCGGCATCCGGCTCACACCTCATGAGATGGCCATTTTCAACACCTTGAAGGATCACAACTATGAGCACACCAAGGTAATTGATCCTACCCTCTTAGCTAAAACAGGTTTAGACGGAGAGTTTGATGAAATTTTTAGAGCTATAGGGTGGACCAGTGCATTTTGGGATATATCTAGAGACCCAGGAAGTAAACTTTTAACTCTAGAGTTCCTAAGCACAGTTAATACAAATGCTCAAAGGATTTCTTTCCGGTTGCTTAATCATCCACTTTCTTTAACTTGGAAAGAGTTTAATCATGTTCTCGGGTGTAAAGAAAAATGTGTCATTAATCTTGAGCATGCTACACCGGGGTATGATAGAAGTGAGTTTTGGAAACTCATCTCTGGGAAGAATAATGCTAGATACCCACGAACAAGTGAAATCCATAATCCTACCTTACGGTTCATGCATCGTTGGATAGGAATAACCTTGTTTCCTAGAGATGATGTAAGGCCTGTAACAAATGTTGAGCTGAGAATACTTTTTGCCATGGTGAATAAAATTCAAGTTTCTTCTGTTAGAGCCATGGTAGATCACTGGTGCTCAGCCAGTGGTAGAAAAGGACCTTTTGAGTTTACTTCTATGATCACTAAAATCATGCATATCATGGCTCAGCTTCAGAATTATCAGTTTTACTTAACCACACCCCGGTCTGTTCTAGATTTGGGATATTTTGTGCAAGGTCACACTCTGGCTAATGGGACAAATGATTTTGTTTTATATATGAACGGTGATCCCATAAAAAGAATTCCACTCCCTTGTGAAAGACTCAAACTGTATAGGTGTAGGCAACTAACCTTTAATACAGATACACAAGAAGGGCGTAGGAGTTTTGCAGGTCGAAGAGTGACACACAACATGGCATATGCTACACAAGAAGAAGGCACATCTATAGGCTCAAACTTCGTAGATGAATCCATGAGCGCTGCACGTTTCTCCAGCTCAAGCAGTGGACTCCAGAGATCAGCGTCACAAAGTGCACGGTTTTCTTTTGCTTCTTCTTCGCAGGGAAGAGAGTACCGCGAGTTCCGTCATGACGTGGATCTGCTCACTACCCAAGTAGATGAACTACAGGTGAATCATGGAATCCTCCATTAGAACGTGGTCCAAAATCAACAACGAGTCCAAGAAATGAGAGACTACCAGAACCAGCAGTGGGCTATGTACTACGCCCAACGAGGTATAGACCCAACACAGTTTCATCCACAAGGACCATAAAAAGAATAAGCTTGGGGGAGATTCTCTCCCCCACTAAGGTAAGTTTTCATTCAGCATTTTAAATTTTGCAATTTAAATTTCGTAATTTTATTTCTGCATTTCATTCTTGCAATTAAAAAAATGTTAAAATAACAAAAACATTTCCCTGTCAATTAGTTAAGTTTTATTTGCTATAAAATAATTTTTTTCCATTTGTATCCATCTTTCTTGTGGAAATGATGAATAGTTGCTCTGCTAAATGTTTCTCTAGTACTTAGTTTACAGCTTTATATTTCTCTAAGTATGAATCACTCGGCTTAAAAGAAACCATCATGAACCTCAAACTTTTGTGGGTTGCGAATGTTGTAACTAAGTCTAAGTTATTGTGAGATATGATATGATAAGATGAGAGTTGCTATAATTTTGTTCTAAGCAAGAATGATTATTGGAGTTTTATTTATCAAAATGATAAAACGCTTATTGTTCCTCAAAGGTGAGTTTTCCTACCAAATCCATACATGTTCTCTCATGATATAAGATTTCTACATAAGCTGCTTACTTTGTATTGAGTTTGGTCAAGTTTTGTGACCCTTGTTGAGAGATTTATCATGCTCCCAAGATCAAGATCACATACACGCTACATATACATGCTGCTTCTGCACTGGAAGTACGCAGAAACATGCCTTACATTTCCACATAGATCATACTCCATGCTCTAAGTAGAAAACCTCTCTTTAGTTTGTTGCTAGTAAATGAGACATAGACTATGCAAAATTCTCAAAAAAAATGATGATGTTGAGCACTTTCAAAGCTCATAGCAAAATTAGAAGATAGCTATGTCTCAAAATAAAAAGTTAGGAAAGAGAGATCATCCAAATATAGGAGTATTGATCATCCACCATGTTTCCACACACTTGCACATCTTGATCTAAGAGTATGACATTTCTCTCCTTGGATCCGGAATTTGACTTTACAATATATGCGAGGTAAGTTTTGCTACATCTTTGATCCTTACCTATTGCTCCACATAAGCTTTTAGAGATTGGATAAAAGAAGGAAAACTTTGATATATGCCTTGGTGATGAATCATACACCTTATGAGCAACTCGAGAGTACCATTTGAGGAACATTAAGTTTTCTTTTACAAAACATTGCAAAACCTCCGATATGAAACTTGTGAAAGAATGAGAAAACTAGTGCTCAAGTCAAGTTGTTCTGTCTCTCAACCGCCCAAGACAAAGGATAAAGCTATAAGCCCCATGGAGAACTAAGGTAATATGGGTGGATCTTTATTGCTGAATTTTTCATACAAAATAGAAGTATGATTGTTGTAGATTTAGTACTCTTGAAATATGAAGCATTGCAGCAACTCCTGATCCATCGTGCTAAGTTTAATTATTTGCTCGGGACGAGCAAAGGTTAAGCTTGGGGGATCTTGTTGGCACAAATTATGATGCTCTTTTATATAACTAAAATGTTGCCAATAGCTCTAGGATCAAGGATAAAACAATCATATCATGAGCATACTTTATAAAATAACAAGTTCCACATGTCCATGAGTATTTTTGTGCAGCATTGAAGAAATGGAGCAAAACAGACCCAGTGGGACCCACATAGGGGGTCGGGCGACCACCCTGTGGGCCCACCAAGTCTCCCCCCTCGGCCATGATCCATGAGAAGCATATCAGAGAGATTTCCAACCCTTGGATCACTCCGTGCTTTCTCCCAACGATTCACAAACAAAGCACATGGATTCATAGGCCCACACCAAAGAGATTAACACGACAATTACCTTCGAACAACCACCTACCATCTATGACAAGTGGGACCAATACTAGGGAGGAAGAGGTGGTCCAGAGACCCCAGAGGGGGGTCGGTCGACCACCCCTTGGGCCCAACTGGCCCTCACTCAGTCCCTAACCAGTGGGACCACACTCAGAAGGCCAAGGGGTGGCCCACTGGCCATAGGGGGGATCGGCCGACCACCCCCTAGGTCGGTTGGGTCCCCCTCAACCGCCACATCAACTTGCACATGTTGGAAATCCAAGCCATCCATCCTAGGCGGTTGTATGACCGTTTGATCTAAGGGAGGAGGATTGAAGCTCCCTGGATCGATGACATGGCACTGGAGTAGCCCCTACTCCACCCCCACTATAAATAGAGACCTAGACCTCCCACTCTAATCATGATGTAATCCATACAAACCACTGTTGTTCTCAAGTGGAGATTAGTCTAGTGGTGTTCTCTAGTGTGGGAGTTAGAGTTGAGTTAAGCTTTGCTCGGGCTTTCCGGAATTATCTTCCCGGAGGATCTGGTATAAGCTCTTGTATCTTTTCCCTTTTGTAAGACTTTACTTATTTAATGCAATATTCCTTCTTTATTTTACTCAGTCTTTACTTTGTGCAATATTATACTTGCTATAGTATTGTTGTGGTTTATCTTATCAATTAGTTGTTATAAACTAGATTGAGATCCTTGTGGCCTTTCCTGTATGCGATCATCGCCTGTCATAAGGTGCTCTAGTTGTCGTATACATGATTAGAGTAGTGAGAATAGGTGTAAGCGTAGTGCTTATACTTAATCTTGCCTTTGGTTATCGCTTGTTGCACGGATTGTTTGTGGTAGCTAGCAAGAGGTGACAGCCTTGTCTAGTCGTTGTATTCCACCACGTGTTTATAGGTAAGTTCTTAAAAGATAAGGCCCCCGTAAGAAGAGGGCGCAGTCCGGTAGGAGTTTTGTCCTCCTACTGATCTATCCCCTCGCCTAGCATACTTGTATTGAGGAATCAATCGATGTTTGTCTCATCTGAGTACCATAGTTAAATCCATAAAGGTAGAGTTAGAATCACAGGAGTCCTTTTACTCTCTCGTTGTCCTCCCACATAGTTATACTCACTACTCATCTCTTACTTATCTTTACCGGTTTGTTACATCATCACCTTCCTATCATTATATCGATTACCCCCTTACACTAGTTGGTACTAAATTGAGGTGATCTCTAGGATCTCTCTTTTATTATTATTTCTAGCTCTGCTTTCCCTTGGGAGAATATAAATTACGATACCCCGGAATACTCCTGGGTGAAGTGCTACAACGGTATAATCTGTGCCCTTGCGGATTTATCCAATAGTCATAAGAAATACAAATAGCATCATAAATATTTGTGTTCTTTTCTACAAATTTGGGCAAACATTATTTTTTTTACTTAAGACAATTCTAGGAATTTATTTATTCAAGTGTGGAGGAGTATCTCAACAGTCAATGTTTATAATCTTTGACCAATTATTCTGTTAACAATGTTTAGCTTGTAAAACAACTTGATAATATTTGATTAATTTGTACTCAAATGTATTGTTCAATAATCATAAGTTAATAATCATAAATAATATAATATAAAATAAATATATTGCCAAAGTGTAATTTTTAGGAGATTGTGCTATCTTAGAAAATGCCTTATAAACAAGACCTGAGGAAGTTGTTAAGTTTTTTATTTGAAAATATTTAGTTGACCAAACTTTCTTTTTAACTACTTAGATTTTTTTTAATTTAAAATTTTCAAAGAACCTCATATTTGATATGGTTTATACTAAAGTTATAGTTCTCAATACATTCTATAATTTTATAGTTAACAAGTTTTTATTTGAAGTCATTTAGATTCTTAAATATTTAATTATTTTCTAAATTTTAAATGTTTAAAGAATTTTGGGTGTTAACTTGATCAAAGTTGTAGTTTCTAATGAAATCTACAACTTCAGAGTTGACAAGTTTCTTATTTGAAAATATTTAGAGTCCCAAATGTTAATTTCAAAATTCATAGATTTTGAGACTCAAATTTTGGAAATCTTCAAACAATCTCAAATGAAGGCACCGCATATACCGAAATTGTAGATATCAACGATATCTAAAACTTTATACTTGATAGCATTTTTATTTAAAATTATTTAGAGGTGAGGTAAAGTATTCAGTACAAGATTTCTAAAAGTTAATATAAATTGATAGTATCATATTCCAAGTCACAAGAGAATATGTAGTGTAGTGATGGAGCCAACATTTTAATTTTTTTAAGTTAATTTATAAAGGCGATGTCTACCTCTGTTAGTCAATTCAAAGAATGGTCTAGCCGACCATCTTTGCAAATAGCCTATTAACATAGATCATTTGATCCACCTTTGTTAATAAAAATTCCACCTCATGAAGATCCTTTTTTGTACTAGTGTATTGTCAACATAAAAAATATAAAAGGTTATATGCACACATATAGTTTCATTAGCTACGATAATAATAGTTGTAGCATTTCACTATTCAAACAAGATATATATGTTTTGCACCTAAGAAAAAATATCCTAAGGAAACTGCATGTTCGATTAATCATCAATTCCCCTCAATCCCCTTCAATCTGCCTGGGTTGTCGTAGATTAACCAAACGAGACAGTGTATTTAATTGTTTTCCTTAGTATATTAGTTAGATATGCTGTTCAGTGGTCAAATATGTATAGTAGCACGGTACACTATTAGGGCAGGCTGCTTGAGGCGCCTTTGCAAGGCGAGAATTTTTTTTCCTATTTCCTGTGCTTTCTTATGAAAACGAACTGACGATTTATGTGAAAATCATGTACTATACCTGTGTTCCAACTTCCAAGGGAGGCTTTGAATGTGGGATGAAATAGTCTACAAGGGAGCAAGGTGCCGGTCGATCTAGATCTTGCTGGCTACATACTGCCTCCGTTCAAAAAAAGTACAATTATAAAAGAGTGTTATAATTTACTAATTTAGTATACTAATTTTTTTATCAATTATAGATTAAAAGATATAAATAGTTTTATATCAAATAAGTATTACTAGCAAAATACCAGTGCGTTGCAACGGAAGTTACATATTTATTCATAATTTACCTTTTTTATACATGGTCTTTTCAGAGTATTGTTGCATATTTATTCATAATTTACGTTTTTTATATGTGGTCAGAGTCTCGAATCAGAGTAGTCTGCAATTGAGTCCATTGCTATTTATTTTTCATTTATATTTTGTTTTCTCTATAATATATTGTCATTGCCTTACAAACCAGAAAAGTTTGTCAAGAAGTCCATTGTTATTTTTTTTTCTCTATACAGGACATTGCTTGTTTTTCCTATTTCTTTCCCTGCGTCTTAGTGAAACTGAAACGGAGAGATTCTGTTACGGAATCCATAACTATTCCTTTTTTTGCATGTATTCTTGTTTTCTTGTTATATAAACTTTGATCTCATTGGTTGCCCGGTTTTAGTTTTATATCTGGTATTACGAGTCATGTCGGAATATAATTCCTATTAGAAAGTTGGTTTTTCTTTTTTGGAAAGAAATCGGTTAGGAAAAATATAATATATTTACCTTCCATCACAAGCCATGTTAGAATAGGACTCGTATGGAAAACCGGTTATTTCTGAGTCCGGATCACATACACGACCCAATAAATTTTGGAATTGAACTATATATCATGTTAGAGAAGATCTATTCAAACTTGTATGAGTACGAGTTATATATTGTCCGGTAGTTAGACTAAGAGATGGATTAAAAATAGATGGACCAAAAAAATAGCTAGAAATTTTGTCGTTTTATTATTAGGTATAAATTAGATTAATTAATTATTAAATGTATTTTTATATAATAAATAAATTTAAAGTTATAAATGTGAATATTATTTATTAGAAATATGGTTAAATATTGAACATTTTATATCATGGTTATATTATTTTCGAGATAGAGGAAGTAATTTGTTAAAAGCTGAGCATGGGTTCATCATTACCATAGTCCATATGCATGCATGCGTTGATGTTGACGCAAGGTCAAGTCAAAATTCTAGAGACGAAGACTCCTTGCATTGCATGTACGAAACCATTAAACTCCATAGTCGATCGATCGACCAGCACGTTACAGTTGCTCCACGGAGGAGAGACCATGGATTAATTATTTGGTTTTCGGAAATATTCGGCTAATTGTCTTTATAGCTGATAAGTCGGTTGGTGTTTTTTTAGTTTTTTTTATATTAAGATAAAAATAGTGTAATATGACTGATAAGCCGGACTGAATGAAGAGGGACAGCATGCGTGCGTCGAGCTGAGCTGGAATGCTGACGGGAGCTGAGAGGCGGTAGGTGCTGCAACAATGACTACTGGTACCCGCTGAGATGGTCTTTGGACCGTGCCTGCTCGCGCATGACTTCCTACTTGTACTCAGAGCCGCGAGGTGTATTATCCCAACACAGGCAGTGGTAGCACGTGCCAAGTGGTCAAAAGAATACTACTAGTCTCCGGCCAAGGGATGAAGGCACGAGAGCTAGCTGCCACGCATGCAAAGACCACATCACTTCCATATATTTTCCGCATGCAAAGTCATCAACCATATTTTTTTCTATATACTGAGCGTGCATTCAAACGATACCACATCTAGCGACTGTTTATGGAGATGGCCGGATGGGGATTTTTTTATATATAATTGCCTTGCAATAAATTTAACAGCAGTTTGTGTGGAGAGTTTTACTTGACTCCAAGAGTAAGAGGGTGCCAATTTTGTTGGGCACTAAGCAGCGCATCAGAACTGAAAGCTTGATGAGAAAGAGAGTTTGTCGTGCTGTTCATTGCTCTTGGGATATAAGCATGTGGATCTTGAACTGAGAGTTTGTTGACATAAAAATCGTCAGATTCTGCGAACACCTTGGGCTATTACCCAAAACTCGGTATTCCGGAGGCGTACCAGTCGATTTGACCAGTTAATCGACAAAGACGATAACTAGAACAAAACTGAACGAGACAACGGCGATGCGCCCAAATGTCAAAGCTCAGATTGATCAAAGATAACTAGAAACAGATCCAATCCAGACAACGGCGATGCACCCGGATGCTGGGATTGGGGCTTGATCAGGATAACTAGAGCAGAGCTGAGCGAGGCAACAGCGATGCGCCCGGATGCCAAGGCTCAGAGGTACTCTCACGCGGAACTTGCAAGAATTTGACGGAGATCAAGGAGATGCAGCCCGTTGAAGCTTGAAAGAACTCGTTGATAACTACAGCTAATGCAAAAAAGGGTAAATTGCGATAAAAAGTAGAATAAGAACAAAATTGGCTTGTTTGGTATTGGATTGATTTCTTTTCCGTAGCCCTCGGGCATGTATTTATACTCCCGCATGGAGAGTTGTACAAAGACACGACACATATCCTTCCTAAAACAAACTCCTAACTTTAAGGAAACTGACTCACGCAGGAGTCGAATCTAAAACAATAATATTTATTTTTCTAAACAAACACACCTATTTTAAAGGAAAATAAACGACTCATGCAAGAGCCGGACTCAAACTACCATAATAATAACGATACTGGTAAAACACCAGTTTCCTTATTCTTCTCCTCGATGGAAACTTTCCATCGGCAGATCCCTGCGACTTCCTTCTTTGACCACCTGTAGTCTTCTGCTGCCACCAAGTGCTAAGTTACGCCCATCGGCATCGGCAATACTTTCCCGATCGGTAATCGGCAACATTTCCGATTAGTGACCTTGTGCTGGTAACTGTCTTCACCAATCATTCCCTATCGGCAATCGGCAACCACCCTTCATCGGCCGTCGGCAATGACCCCTCATCGGCAATCGGCAATGATTCTTCATCGGCAATCGACAACATCTCTTCATCGGCAATCAGCATCAGAAAGACTTCACCAATTAACCTTTGTCGACAAATATCATCCAGCCTCCATCGGCAACGTACCTAGTCTTCCCGCAGCACCCTCATCGACAATGTTGACTCATGCTTCCCCGATGTCGATAGAAAACAGCCGTTGACCAGTCAATTCTTAGCTCATTTGACACGTGCTGAAAAACGGTGTCAACACATGCCCCCCAGTTTCGGAATGTATAATACTTTACGTGCCGAAATTCTCTCCACTATAGCCGTTGTTGTAGCCGTTACCTCCGAGATAGATGCACAGTTTCCTCGATCTCTGTGTGTGGAACTGTAATTTAATAATAAAATCCCTCGATTGTAGCACAAACTGTTGCAGACCACCTCGATCACCGCGCGTATCTACCGCGGGCCTCTCCACATTCCTGCACGATGTGAAACGGAACCCCAAAATGCCCCTAAGCAGGCTTATAAAAGTTTACCGGGACCCACGCTACTTTTTACCCTGAATCCATTTTCACTTTCACCTCCTTGCCTTCGTCTTCAACCTCCAGCCGCTCTGAAAAATACGAGCTCGAGCAACAGTACCCTTCCACAATCTAAAGACGAACTGCAAGCACCCTTCAACTCCAATGGCGATCCAAGTCGACATCCCAAAGGTAAGGCTCATTCTCCGCCTAATCCAACCTCCTGCTGGTTCTTTTCCCCGCACAAATCTGGATTTATCCCCATTCTTTTCCTGATTCATCCCATCTTTTTCTTCGAACCCTAGGAACTATACAACAAGGTAGTGATCCCACTTGCCGATTCCAACCTAAGCTGCTTAGGCCCCATGGGCAATCCAGACCCTACCTTCATCATCAATGCAGAAACCAACCGGGTACCATTCAGATCCGAGTGTTTTGGTCTGGGACTGTGGAAGGACGCCTTCCACTCATGGCCCAAGCCCACCAAGGGGTGGAAGAATTGGTACCTTAGGGTAGTCAGATCACAGCAGGTGTACTGGCAAGAACGCAGCCTGGACCAGTGTATCAGACTTTCAATTACCGATATGGAAAAGAATGAAAACCTGATGATGGCAGCCTCATACTTCTGGTCCGATAGCATGAATGCCTTCCTCTTCAGGCATGGACCAGCCACCCCAACCCTTGCCGATGTCTATATGTTGACCGGCTTAGACATCACTTCTGTCGACACCTTCACCCTTTTCAACACAAAAGCCGAGTACAAGGTGAATACCCGGAACATCGGCGGTTGGACGGGTTACATCAACGAGAACCAGAAAATCGGATCGGTAAACCAACGGGAGCACGCCATTTTCCTGAACATGTGGTTGGAGAAGTTTGTCTTCTGCGGCAAAACCGTCGGCCCGACCACAATGCACCTTCCAGCGGCTGAGCTACTTGCCGATGGAACAAGGCTTCCCTTAGGCAGGTACCTTCTTGGATCAGTATACCGATTGCTACATCAAATATTCCAGAAGCTACTGCTAAGAGAACCCATCGGCAACCTTGGGGGCCCCTGGTGGTTTGTCAATCTGTAGTTGAACGCACACATGCACAGGGCCCTCCAGTTTGATCTGTTTGCCCAACAATTCCCAAGGGACATATCGGAAGATTACCGATATGGGGACGATGAATCGGCAACTCGCCCTCCACTTAATTTTGGAGAGGCTATCATAGTGCTGTCAAGTACCGATGTCGATGCAGAGCACTTCGGCTACTTCTTCCAGAAGTTCTACAACGGACTCCCCTCCACAGAACGGACCTGGTGGCCATACATCGATGAACACAATCAGTTCTCGCTGTTGTTCAACTTGACCGATAGGAACCTGCCAGAGAACCGGGCAATCATGAAGGCCAGCATCACTCCCCGCGCCATTCCGGTAAATATCTTCGGATCTGGGAAGAATGCCCCACCATCCTACGAATTCTACTACCCATCGGCAGCAGCGATACAACTGGCCTTTGGCCAATTGTCGATCAAACTCTGCTATTCTAGAGTAGTAAGGCCCAGGCAGACAATTTCCAATATTCTAGACTGGAACAAAGTAGTCAATCTCCCTCCGGATGCCGATATAGCAGACATCGACTTGTCCTTCTGGTCGCCAACCTCCTTTATCACGAATGAGTACAAGTCTTGGTGGCAAGAGTGGAGGTGCCAGTTGTTTGCCAAGTCATCACATTACTATCGGCACCTGATTGACGCCGACCACATCATCCCTGATGACGCAGTAAGTCTTCTATCCGATGTATTTTTTATTACTTCACTTTTGTCATCGGCACTTAACCCCTTTACGCTTGACAGACCGATGATCCGATCCCCACAACGAGCAACAGTGGCAGGCCCTTCAATCTTCGGATAATGGGCCCCATATCCATCATCGGCACCAAAGCTCCGACGCTGGCTGCCTTCACGCCTCAACAGGTACCTACGCCGACACCTACAAAAGCCAAGGCTACATCGGCCGCTGCTGTTGCCCTGACGCGGGTTTATGCAGTAAACTCATCTTTGCCCGTACCGCTTACATATTGTTTCATCGGCAACATTTTATTTTGTATAACTTGCTTTGTATTTTCAGGCACTATGGTCATTGGCATCTGCTTCCAGCAGACAAGCACCTTCCAGCCCAGCTGCCGATGCCCCCCGGTCTTCGTCCAAGCGGGTTGGTTCCCCTGCTGCTGCACCAACGAAAAAAGGCGCCTGGGGCTAACTTCTCCTTTGCCATCGGCTCCAACCGCACCATCAACTGCCGATGCGCCACTAGCAGGACTGCCTCCGGTTCCAGTCGCACAACCAACTGCCGACGGGTCATCGGCAGATCCTTTATCAGCTCCGGTCTCGGATCAACCGATGGACGACGTCCCCGATCAGGAGACAGCAGCTGCTGCGATAATCGAAGCGACATCGGCATCGGTACCATCGGCTGGACCCCCCAATGAAGAGACAACACCCGCCGCAACAGCAGAGGTAGCATCGGCATCGCCGCCATGCAAACCAGCCGCCACGTCGGAAGCAACGCCGATAATAACACCACCAGCACCGGTAGCATCGACTGCTTCTCCAGCCCAATCATCGGCATCTGCGGCCGGTGTCCAATATGAAGCCGGATCATCCAGCATACCAAGTCCTAGGCAGGAGATCCGCTTCAAGACGGTAAGTCAATCACCCTAAAGTTCATAGTATAATCTTACAATCGGCATATTTTAACTCCTCTGTTTTCAGGCTCAGGACTCTCCAGACAGTCTCTTCTCCTATAGCTTGAATCCTCAGAATGAAGACGAACGCCGAGGCCTCATCCAAGCAGACAGTCTGTTCTCTTTTGCGGTCGATATCCCCGATGACGACGAAGAGGAGAGTTCGGTCCCAACCTTATCGGCAGAGATCAAATCCAAGCTGGAAGAGTTGCTTTCCTTGCTGCTACAAGATACGTCCCAGCTCATTCAGGACTCATCGGCAGCAAGGCTCGTTTTCAAGGATATCCAAGGCCATCTCCCTGCCGATATGGCAGAAGTCCTTCTCCAGGCAACCTTCCTCGACATCAAACAGATCCAGTATCAGAGGCTTCTGCGTCGCATTGCCGATAGGGCCACCCAAGCCAAGAGCGAGGAAGAGAAGCTTAAGTTTAAAAATATCGCCGATGAGAAGCACAAGAGCATCGGTCAAGCAGAAGTCTCCATCAACAGCCTCGACCAAGAAGTCCTTCAGTTATCGGTAAAGAAAGAAGAATTATTAGCCGAATTACAAAAGGTTGAGGAGGCCTTGACCGCAGCCAACCAGAAGAAAATCCAACTATCCGATTCCATCAGGGTTCTGCGGCAAGAAAGGGACCAGAACGCTCGACAAGCCATCCTGTGGAAAAAGAAGATCAAACCGTTCGAGGGCTCCGCTAACGCCGATGCCAAAGAGATGGATGAGATAGAGCAAATTCGCCTGCGTGCGATATCAACCATCCACTCTTTGTTGTAATCTGTTCGTAGTATCGGCAAATGTAACTCTAACACTTTGATTTTGGCTCTTGTAATATAATGTTTATACGCTTTTACCGATGTATTATAATTTCTCTTTCATTGGCATTCGACTGAGCACTATGCATCTACCCATATGCTAGGGTAATACCTTTTTAAGTATTTGTCGTTGATCGCTCTAGAGAACGCTACTCCTTCGAGAGTTTCCAAAATGTAAGCATTGCCAGGAGCAGACTGTTTTATCCGATAAGGACCCTCCCAATTAGGGGACCATTTTCCAAATTTAGAGCTTTTAGTCCCGATCGGTAAAATCAACTTCCAAACCAAATCACCATCGGCAAACTCCTTTGTCTTTACTTTCTTGTCATACCATCTGGCAACCCTCTTCTTATTTTCTTCAATGCTAATCAATGCCCTCAACCGATGACCTGTCAAGTCTTCTAACTCATCCTTCATTAGAGTAGTGTAATCATCGATCGTTAGTTGATCCTGAAAAGATAATCGCCTAGAACCGGTTTTTACTTCCCAAGGCAGGACAACATCGTGTCCATAGACCAACTGGTATGGCGATACTTTGGTTGCACCATGAAAAGCCATCCGATATGACCATAAGGCCTCATTTAACACCATGTGCCACCTTCTAGGGTTTTCTTCAATCTTGCGCTTTATAAGCTTAATGACTCCTTTATTAGTCGCTTCAGCTTGACCATTAGCTTGAGCATAATAAGGAGAAGAGTTTAACACCTTGAAACCCATGCTAGCAGCGAACTCATCAAACTCTCCCGATGTGAACATAGTTCCTTGATCGGTAGTAATAGTCTGTGGAATGCCAAATCGGTAAACAATGTGTTCCTTAACGAAATCCACCATATTTGCCGATGTTACCTTCTTTACGGGAATTGCCTCAACCCATTTAGTGAAGTAATTGGTAGCAACAAGAATAAACTTATGCCCCTTACTTGATAGCGGATAAATTTGGCCGATGAGATCGATAGCCCATCCTCTCAACGGCCAAGGCTTGATTATCGGATTCATTGCCGATGCAGGTGCCCTCTGCACATTACCAAATTTCTGACAGTCCTGGCACCCCTTGAAATAGTTGAAGCAATCTTCAAGGATTGTCGGCCAATAATATCCATTCCGCCTGATCATCCACTTCATTTTGAATGTCGATTGATGCGCCCCACATACGCCTTCATGGATTTCACCCATCAACTCTTTTGATTCTTCTTTGCCGAGACATCTAAGAAAAACTCCATCAATCGTCCGATAATACAACTCATCATCGAGGAGCACATACTTAGTAGCTTGGAACCTTAGACGCCTTTCAACTTTCCTAGATGGATTCCTTAAGTAATCGGCGATCTCCTTTTTTCAGTCATCGGCAACTGTTACCGATGTCGTGACTTCTTGAATCGGCTGATACCCTGAAGCATTCTGCGCTAACCGATTGGCTTCTTCATTATGCAGCCGAGGAATATGCTCAAGGCGGTATTCTCTGAACTCTTTTAACAACTGCAAACACCGCTCATGGGCTGCAATCAACACCTCGCTTCGGCATTCATATATCCCGATCAATTGATTAATCACCAACATGGAATCACCGAAGACTTCAACAACATCGGCACGCACTTCCCTGAGTAGTTCTAACCCCTTAAGCAAGGCTTGGTACTCAGCCTGATTGTTTGTCGAAGTAGCAACAATCGGCAGCGAGATTTCATACTTCTGTCCTCGGGGTGAAATCAAGAGAATGCCGATATCTGCTCCATCCTTGCACGTAGACCCATCAAAGAATAAAGTCCAAGGAGCAATTTCAACAGAGCTTACCATATTACAATGCTAAGTAACAAAATCGGCCATTACCTGACCCTTAACAGCCTTAGCCGATTCATACCTCAGGTCAAACTCAGATAGTGCCAAAATCCACTTACCGATCCGTCCACTCAAAATCGGCATTGACAGCATGTACTTGACCACATCATCTTTGCAGATAACAGTACATTCAGCCGACAGTAAATAATGCCTCAATTTAATGCAAGAGAAATATAAACACAAGCACAATCTCTCTATGACCGAATACCTGGTTTTAGCATCCACCAACCTTCTGCTCAGGTAATATATCACACGTTCCTTCCCTTCAAACTCTTGAATTAAGGCCGATCCGATAACGTTGTCATCGGCAGACAAATATAACCTGAAAGGTTTCCCGTGTTGAGGTGGAACCAAGACTGGAGGATTCACCAAGTATTTCTTAATCTCCTCTAAGGCTGACTGCTGCTCTTCCTCCCATAAAAACTCTTGATCGGCTTTCAACTTTAACAGGGGCTAAAGGATCTAATCTTACTAGATAGATTGGATATAAACCTTCTGATGAAATTAATCTTGCCGATCAAGGACTGCAACTCAGTCTTGTTCGTAGGAGCAACTACCTTGTTAATTGCATCGATAGACTTTCTGCCGATTTTAATGCCTCTCTGATGCACCATGAAACCCAGAAACTATCCTGCCGATATACCGAACGCACACTTGTTAGGATTCATCTTCAACCCATGCTCCCTTGTGCACTCCAATATTTTCCGCAAATCGGCAAGATGCTTTCTGAAGTCTCCAGACTTAACCACCACGTCATGAATGTAGATTTCAACTATTGTGCCGATATACTTATGAAAGATAAAATTCATCGCCCTCTGATAAGTAGCACCGGCATTCTTCAAGCCAAAAGTCATGACTACCCACTCAAATAAGTCAACGTGACCTGGACATTGGAAAGCAGTCTTGGATATGTCTTCTTCAGCCATGAATATTTGATTATACCCAGCGTTACCATCCATGAAGCTAATAACTTGATGTCCAGCAGCGGCATCGATCAGCAGATCGACAACGGGCATCGGGTAGCCATCCATCGGCGTAGCCTTGTTAAGGTTCCTGAAATCAATGCAAACACGAAGTTTTCCATTCTTTTTATACACAGGGACCACGTTAGAAATCCAATCGGCATATCGACATTGCCGAATAAACCCAGCTTCGATTAACTTTGTAATCTCAGCCTTGATGTCGGGTAAAATAGTAGGATTGCATCGGCGCACAGGTTGCCGATGTGGCTGGAAACCAGGCTTGATGGGTAACCGATGTTCAACTATTGATCGGTCTAAACTAGGCATCTCTGTGTAATCCCAAGCAAAACAATCTTTATTTTCTTTCAATAAATCGGTTAACTGCTGCTTACATTGGGAATCTAACTTAGCACTAATAAAAGTAGGCCTAGGTTTACTACCATCGCCGATGTCGATCTCGAGCAAGTCATCGGCAGACGTAAAGCCCTGCCCCAATTTTCCGTCATCGGCGAACTGATCCATTAAAGCTCTTCCTCGGGACCGACTGCTTGGATCGGTTTGATGCGGTAATCGGCAACTTTGAGGAACTCTTTGTCCCAGGCTTCGCCCGATATACATCTGGTTTGCTCATAAGTTTCCGATTCTGCCGACGCGACGGTAGATGGGGCTTCACTTCGGACAACTTCAATTCTGTCCCCGATCCATTGTACAAGACTTTGATGCATGGTAGAAGGGATATAGCAATTGGCATGGATCCAATCCCTTCCGAGGAGCAGGTTGTAAGTGCCTTTGCCACTGATCACAAAGAACGTGGTCGGCAAAGTTTTGCTGCCGATGGTTAAGTCAACACATACGGCTCCCATAGCGGTCGACACATTGCCTTCGAAGTCCTTGAGCTTCATGTCGGTCTTGACTAAATCCTGGTCGCCTTTCCCAAGCTTCCTGAACACGATATATGGCATTATATTGATCGACGCGCCGCCATCTACCAGCATCTTTGTCATCGGCTGTCCATCCACTTTGCCCTTAACAAACAGAGCCCTTAAGTGCTGCCTCTCATCATCGGCAGGCTTTTCAAAGACAGCCGTCATCGGATCCAACACCAATTGCGCCATATCGGCAGTCTCTTCATCATCACTGACGGGTGCCATGAACTCCATCGGCAACATGACAACCATGTCTATATCTGCCGATGGGTCCCTGTCCTTACGCTTTGGCCTCCATTGCTTCTCCCTTGAGGTTTCTGCATCGTCGTACAGGTCGTCACGGCGTTGGCGCTGAATCCTTCTCTTCTGGGTCTTGGTCAAACCCTTGGGGCACCACGGAGGAAGCTTGGTCTTCCAAACTGGCTGGTGCTGCTTTCCGCCACTTACATCGGCACTTCTTCCGATGTTGGGATCTCTGGAGAATATCTTTTTGTCGGGCACTCTAGTATTGGCCATCTCCTCCAGCTCCCCCTGATCAACACGACTGCCAAGCCAATCATGGGCACTGAGCTTGCCCCCCAGTCGGTTATGTGCCGATCTGTTCTCTCATAGCGGCCTAGCGTACCTGGGTGCCTGATCATCAAAACAAGGTCTCTTACCTGACCGATCGGCAGTGTAATACCCGTTGCACTCCGGACAATTATTGGGAGTGGGTAGTTTGATGCCCTCCTCCCAGCAGTGAACGAAGAAGGGACACCTCCAGTGGTCCTTGTGTCGAAGTCGTTCCCGATGCTCCTCTTCTTCCTACCGATACCGTTCTTCACGTGATTGCCGATGATCTCGCCTTGGCCGGTTGTGTATGATCACAACTCCAGAAGCCCTGTTGGCGCTGTTGCCTTCATCGGCAATCTTCTTACTCTTTCTGTCATCGGCAAACCTTCTCGTGTCATGCTCAGGTACTTGGTGGTTAGGGTCTACCGATGAGTCTTTCCTAGAAGCTTCTGATGTCAGCACTCTGGTTTTTTCACTGACCTCCACCATATTGTTTGGGAACGGGTGCTGATCTATCTTCATCGGTTTCTGGACTTTAGAATTTTCAAACTTGATGCGTCCAGATTCAATCTCTGACTGCAATTGCTACCTGAACACTTTGCAGTCATTGGTACTGTGTGAGGTTGCATTATGCCACTTGCAGTACCTAATCTTCTTGAGCTCCTCGGCCGATGGAATTACTTGGTTGGGTGCCAACTTGATCCGCCCTTCTTGCAGCAATAAGTCAAACATCCTATCGGCCTTGGTGATGTCGAAGGTGAACCTTTCAGTTTCTTTTTGGCCGAACAGACAAGACACAGGCTTCTTATCCTTCACCCATTCGGCCACATCGACATTCAGCTCTTCATCCGACCCAGAGTCTTCTTCTTTCCCGATGAAGGTCACCTTCTTGTTCCAAGTCTTTCTGGGCTCAAAGGCTTTGATATCTTGATCAGCAATCCTTTGCACCAGGTGACTTAGACTTTCAAATTCTTGGGACGCATACTTGTCCTTGATGTGCGGCAGTAATCCTTGGAAGGCCAAATCTGCCAGTTGCCGATCATCAAGCACCAGACTATAGCACTTGTTCTTCACGTCCCGTAGCCTTTGCACAAAGCTTTCTACCAATTCGTCGTTGCGTTGCCTCATCTTGACCAAATCGGTAAGTTTTTTCTCATGTATGCCAGCGAAGAAGTATTTGTGAAATTGCCTCTCCAGATCGGCCCATGTGATTATAGAATTTGGAGGCAACGATATGAACCATGTGAATGCCGATCCAGACAATGACGAAGAGAACAATCTCACTCTTAACTCCTCCCTGCTGGCAGCTTTCCCGCACTGGATAATGAAGCGGTTGATGTGCTCCATTGTTGACATGTCATCTTGGCCGGAGAATTTGGTAAAATCGGGCACCTTGTACCGATTTGGAAGAGGAATCAAGTCATATGCAGGAGGGTATGGAGTCCGATAAGAGTATGTGTTGACCTTGGGTTTGATGTCGAACTGCTCTTTCATGACTTCGGCAATCTTACCGACCCAATATGCATCCTGCTCTTGCCGACTCATTGGCTGGTTGTCGACTGGTGGAGTCGGCTGACGCGCCTCTTGAAGATGCGTAGTAGTCGCGGGCGCAGCACCAGTCATCTGAACACTATGCATCGGTTGACTTACCGATAGATAGTTTTGCACACTTGGCGGATTTGGCTGAACTGTCACATTCATCGGTTGTTGTACCGATGGTCCGCTCTGAGTGTAAGTTGGGCCTCCATAATGATACATTGACGCGCCAGGCTGCTGAGCTGACGGCTGGTTGACCCATCCAGGATTATAAAGCATCGACATATGACTTACCGATGGATGATAGCTGACCGGAGCGTGTGGCTCTTGTATTCTGGAGCAATCAATCACTAGATTACTTTGGGGAACTGGTACCCCAGCTTGAGGATTTGCCACCAGAGTTTGACTGCGAGCTGTCATAATTTGTTGCATCGGCACAGAGCTTGCCGATGGTGGCATCAGAGGTACTTTAGGGATCACTTGAAGATCATCTGATGACGCTTGTACAGTTGGAGCAGGCGCAGAGTTGTGCATCGTAGGGGCCATCGGTTGTGACTGTATTGTCGATGCCGTAGAGTTCCTCCAAGCCGAACTATCTCCCTGCACCAGATTAGAACCAGCATATAGATTCGGGGGCATACCGTATCCCCACTAGTTAGCAGGGGCTGGTCCTGAAATTGCCGACGCCGCTGGATCTGTGTTGAGCTTGGTGACGCTGCCAGGGTTCGGTCTTGGCGATGTAGCCACATCGGCAGGCGGCTCCACAGGAGTGGAAGATACCCTTGGGGCTGCCGATGAGCTTGTAGACGTCAATCCAGGTTGATGGTACGCTGGATCGACGTATCGCGGTGCATGTTCTTCCTTGAATGATTGCGTAACAGCATTGTATACAGTATTGGACACCACGCTGGAGTGGTTAATTAATGCTTGACTTACAGCGGCATTAACCATCTCTTGTAGCTTACCAGGATTGGCGTCGTACGTGACCTGCCGTGGCAACGGCGGGTCTTGCTTCTGAATTGCTTCGCCGCTCCTGCTGAGGCTGAAGGATTTGAGATATAACTGCTTTCCTCCATAGCCCGCTCCATGGCCTGCCTCTTATCATCTTTCAGATCGGCCTCAGAGACTTCAATGACATTCCTCTGGTTAACGTCGGCGTGATCACCCATGATAGATGTGTAGATTTGTATAATCGGGTCCCACTGGGCGTGCCAAAAGAGGTGTTGACACAAAAAGCGTCAGATTCTGCGAACAGCTCGGGCTATTACCCAAAGCTCGGTATTCCGGAGGCGTGCCAGTCGATTTGACCAGTTAATCGACAAGGACGATAACTAGAACAAAACTGAACGAGACAATGGCGATGCGCCCAGATGTCAAAGCTCAGATTGATCAAAGATAACTAGAACAAGATTCAATCCAGACAACGGCGATGCGCCCGGATGCTGGGATTTGGGCTTGATCAGGATAACTAGAGCAGAGCTGAACGAGGCAACAGCAATGCGCCCGGATGCCAAGGCTCAGAGGTACTCCCACGCGGAACTTGCAAGGATTTGACGGAGATCAAGGTGATGCAACCCGTCGAAGCTTGAAAGAACTCGTTGATAACTACAACTAATGCAAAAAAGGGTAAATTGCGATAAAAAGTAGAATAAGAATAAAATTGGTTTGTTTGGTATTGGATTGATTTTTTTTCCGTAGCCCTCGGGCACGTATTTATACTCCCGCATGGAGAGTTGTACAAAGACACGACACGTATCCTTCCTAAAACAAACTCCTAACTTTAAGGAAACTGACTCACGCAGGAGTCGGATCTAAAACAATAATATTTATTTTTCTAAACAAACACACCTATTTTAAAGGAAAATAAACGACTCATGCAAGAGCCGGACTCAAACTACCATAATAATAACGATACTGGTAAAACATCAGTTTCCTTATTCTTCTCCTCGATGGAAACTTTCCATCGGCAGATCCCTGCGACTTCCTTCTTTGGCCACCTGTAGTCTTCTGCTGCCACCAAGCGCTAAGTTACGCCCATCGGCATCGGCAATACTTTCCCGATCGGTAATCGGCAACATTTCCGATTAGTGACCTTGTGCTGGTAATTGTCTTCACCAATCATTCCCTATCGGCAATCGGCAACCACCCTTCATCGGCCGTCGGCAATGACCCCTCATCGGTAATCGGCAATGATTCTTCATCGGCAATCGGAAACATCTCTTCATCGGCAATCAGCATCAGAAAGACTTCACCAATTAACCTTTGTCGACAAATATCATCCAGCCTCCATCGGCAACGTACCTAGTCTTCCCGCAGCACCCTCATCGACAATGTTGACTCATGCTTCCCTGATGCCGATAGAAAACAACCGTTGACCAGTCAATCCTTAGCTCATTTGACACGTGCTGAAAAACGATGTCAACAGTGTTGTAATGATTTTGATGTTTTGGTGAGGGTTGGACAAGTCCTTGGAGTTGAAGGTGTTAATCATAGTCTGGTTATCAGTGAGAAAGTTCACTGCGTTCATGTTCAACTGCTCTGTCAGCAACGCAGCGAGTGTGAGTGCTGTTGCTTCCGCCATTAACACTGATTCCTCTTTGGGAAGTTGTGCTTTAATTGAATAGTAGAAGATCCAAGTTTGATGTTGCATGTGCAGTGGATGTAGGATGAAGACTCTGACCCCCGCTTTTCTTATGGAGTTGCTGCTGTCAGTCAGGCTTCAGTGAAGCATCTGTATAGCAGCGGGCTCATGGGAGGGGGTCGGGATCAACATTGTAGGTGTTTGCTGTTTTTGGGCTGATCCTGAATTGGTTAAGGGTGCAACTTGGTGTCGCTCTATGCCTCTATCATCTGCTGTGATGAACCTGCATCCGAAGATGTACCTTGGTTGGGTTGTGCTGCTCCTTGGTTACTGGTGTAGCTAGAGGGTGGGACTTTTCTGGTCGAGATTGCTTTGTACCCGCTACTTGTCGTCTGCACTTTTGGGTTAGAGTAATAGCATGGAGATCTGCAGCTGAGTTGTGGATCTGCCAGACAATAATATAATACATTGATTGGTTGAATCTGTTATCATTTCTTTCGACACGTGGAAATCTATATCACCACGGCGGGGCACAAGGACATGCCTACAAGTCGGTTCTAGATTCGTAGACGTTCCGGTCAATTTAAACTTGCAATTGACAAAGAGAAAAATGATCAGTAATTTAAGTTCAAACATATCGAGGTTGCTCTAGACAGTTTTAAGGTGTGGCTAAAGTGACGATGAGTAATGCTACCCGCTACAGATTTAATATCCAGCAATGCAATAATATAAATTAATAAAAGAGTTAAATACAGCAATGGCCTTCGAACATGTAAGCATGTATCACATAGGCTCCTGAATTTTAGAAACGTATGTCTAGCACACTAAACTTGTTAAGTGGTATACATAGGCCCCTTAAACTTTGAAAATGCATTTTTGGCTTCTAAACTTGTTAAGTGATACTTCCTCCATCCCAATATATAAGGCATAACTACTTTATATTCATGTTCCACAATATAAAGTGTCTCTCTCTAAAGACACGTATATTAATACAGTAATACTAGTGTGTTGAGAGATACTTAAATATGTTTCTTGGTCTTTGAACCAGAGGTGAATACGTCTTATACATCATATGTCCATATTTTTCAAGCAAGCATTTTTCTGATGTGGCGTTGCTACGTGGCAAAAAAAATATACACCAAACCCTCCTAAAACACAATCTGCATCGTCGTTATCGACGCAGGAGCCGCCTCCATGCAGATAACATTGAGATGACATATTAATATGATGATACCCCATGAATCTCAATCTCAATCAGGTAAATATATTGATGATATTGCTAAATCTAGTAAAATAGTACTAATATAGCAAGATGAATAACTAGTGAATCTACCAAAAATAGTAAGAGATCAAAACATGTAGCCTTATTTATTTTAATGTGGTGATTTGATATAAAAGAGAGCAAGAGATCAAAAGATGCAGGCCCACTTAGTTAGATACAAAATGATAACTAATCAATATTAAGTCTAAGCTAGATATCAAACGATGCTACCTAACACCATATAATACTAGTCGTGACGACACTTACTAGGAAACCAGAGACCGAAACTAATGCAGTCCTGCTTACTAAAAAACTTGTAGAGATCCACGGTACTCCTACTCCTAAGGTTTTTAGCATGAAAGCAAAAAGATTGTATTAATTGATAATGATATCTATATCCTAGGCTTGACACGAGTCCTAGTCAGATAAGACTAAACAATGCTCGCAATAAAAGGAAATAGCCTAATTAAGGTAAATTAGACTCCACACTTTTCTTTCTGGCAGAGCTCGTCATATTTATACTCTCGCCAATGTCATCTCCCCTTTTATCAATTCTTAGTTCACATTATGGCTCAGTCCTTTAGCCAATTCCATCTCCTATCCAAATTAGCTGATTCCGTACGCAATATGGTCTTCACATTGCCTTCCTAAAATTATGGATATTTTACGGCCCATTCTAAAATCTGGTCTAAACATTTCTAGCCTTCTAAATATATAAATATATCACAAGGCGGTGAAAATTACTTGCAACTGCTCATTATGTGGTTTTGTGGGAAATAGTGGTGGCTAGAATTTCATGTACCCCATCTTGTCTAGACTTCTAGTAGTAGTAAGGAAGTGCACAGATAGGGATTTGCTGAAAACTCAAATGCTCAAGCAAAATAAGTGGAACGAAGAAAAAGGGTGTGCATCATTTTCTATGTCATTGCAAGCATGGAAAAGTTAAATCTTTCCTCAGGGGCATGTGCATTATGTAACCAGCGCACCATTGGATGTGCATTAGAATGTGTGTGCAGTGTAGACATCCCAATGCATATCCAACGATGCATTCATTGGATATGAGGATATACCCCTAAGGGTGTTCACCTATTCTGGAGAAGTATCATCTTGCATGTTGTTTCATTGCTGGTGCTCTTCTGATAAGTCTTCATACAAAGGCTTTGATGCAGGGTGGCAGCGCCCTTATGTTCTAGGTTCAATGTAAAATGTGCATTGTCTCTGTTGGTTTGATACCTTTGTTGTTGGTTTCCATCGTAATATGTCCCTCATTAGAAGGCACTTTTGGTACCTATCTAGCGGGGACAGATAGCGCTCAAGCCCCCCTACCACCGCTGATCCCATGGAGCCCCTATAGAGCCCCTCTAATAATTTTTGCCATGTTGCTTTAAGAGGAAAGGTTGGAGGTTAAAGATGAGCTTTCAAGCCCCCCTAAATTTAGATCCTAAATCTGTCACTACATATAAGGGTGGAGTATCAATTTTGCGTGAGCGGATGGGGATTGTGAGGCACAGACCATCCTCGGTTCACCCCGATAGCGTATACAAAAACATCTTCTAAACTTGGTAAAAACCATAGACATGTACTCCCTCCGTTCTACAATAGATGACGTTATGGGATACGTGCAGATCAAACTTTCTCAAATTTGGCGAGATTTATAGAAAATGTGTGCAACATTTATATCTCCAAATAAATTTATTATAAAATATACTCAACGATCTATCTAATGATACTAATTTTGTATTTTAAATATTAATATTATTTTATATATAACTGGTGAAATTTTTAAAAAAAATTGACTTCGGAGGAAACGAGAAAGACTTCTATTTTACGACAGACATAATATACCCATGTGAAGAAAGACCTGTAGATCGTACCACCCTAGGAACACACTATTTGCTGTGTTTCCAAAACAAAAACAGACTTGCTTCTATACTCTTCCGAGAAATGACCTACCGACCGTCCGCATCTGATCAGACCAGATGGTACAAATTTCTCCGTACACTAGAAATCAACAAAGCTACTGGCACTAATACATAATAAACTGTTTTGTGGACATCATGATTTTTTTTCAATAGCAGATAAGTATAAACCAAAGTCTAGGTTCATGGCTATAAACTGTCAATGTAGACACAATTTCACTGGCGATTTTTATAAGGACACACTCAGTAGAGATATACCTATTTGTACTGGTGTTTCAACTAACCTACCACCAGTATAAATATATATATATAAAAACATGGACGACCAGCTAATAGAACCACCAGCGCAAATTGTACTGGCGACAACTGCTTAAGAAAACCAGTATAAGTGATTTTACACCGGCGGTTAAGCTGTTGTGATTTTAATGTATGGGTGGTTTTCTTCAGCTATCGTCATAGTATAAATATTCCATAAATACATTTTCTTATTTCGAGCAAAGCTATTGTAACCAAGCCACCTTCCATGTTGGCATACTTGGAGGTCAAAAATTGGAAAATGCAAGGTGGAGGTTTCGATCTTCATTTCTTTCAAAGAGGTTGCCCAAGAAGGTTAGTTCATGGCTAACATATGTCTCTTTAGATGAATCCTCCACTGAAAGGATCAAGATGTCCAAGAGGGGGTTGAATTGAGCTTATTTCAAATTTCTAAAGCAAATATGAAATCCTATCAAGTGCCAATCATCCCGTGTCTAACGATTTGTGTGTCTTAGACTATGAAAACGGTAGCAAGCCAAGGAAAGCGAAAACACCCTACACAATTCTAGTATGAATTGAAGAACAAGTGCGGAAAGTAATGCGGTATGAAAGAGCTAGGGAAAGAGATTCTTGACACGGCGACGTTTTGCCGAGGTATTGAGGAGTCGACACTCCCCCTAGTCCTCGTTGGAGCACCTCGCAAGGTATTGCTCCCCCTCAATCCCGCGCAAGGGATGAGTGCTCTCTACGGGTTGGTTCTTCGCCACTCCGGCTCGGTGAACCGCCCACAACCGATCACAAGTCGATGGAGAAGGGTCACCAACAATCTTCCGACGATCACCTTCCTCCCAAGCACCACTGGACCGTCTAGGTGATGTCGATCACCAAGAGTAACAAGCCTTGATCTTCACTTGACTCACTCAAGCTTCACAACTAGAGTGGATGCATACTTGAACTCTTGGATGAACTAGAGGAGAGAAAGATGGATGGATTCGCAAATCACTCTCTCTCTAGGGCTCTTGCTCTCTTTCCAACCTTCTCAAGAAAATCAGCAACTCAAATGAGCAAAGGAAAAGTGGGAAGGCAAGGGATGGGCTATAAATAGCCCCTCTCACAAACTGCCTCGGGATGAGAAAAATTGCCTGTTTTAAGTTGGTGACGGACGCTCCGACGCCCTGCCCAACGGCTAGTTACCGAGTACGTCAGCAGGCGACGGACGCTCCATCGCTTGGCGATGGACGGTGAGCCCCAGCGTCCGGCGTCAACTGGCTGCTCTCGGGTTTCTGGGAAACTATTCCCGGACGCTCGCGAGCGTCCGACGCCCATGCGACAGACGCGTCTGTCACAAACTGGCCGTCTCTAGAGTTTTCTGTTGGCTCGACGGACGTTGCGTCAGCATACGTCAGCGTCCGGCGCCAGCGTCTGGCGCGCCAGACAGCGTCCGACGCCCAGAAACTGGCTCTCTTAACTTTGGATTTCGTCACGATGAAAATGGAAGTTGTTCTAGGCTATCTTATAGTCACCATAGGCTTGCTTAGAGCTAAGAAAGTCAAGTGTGCACCATACCTAAGTCATGAAGTTCTCCTAAGTCAAGCTACTAGTCTAGAACCCCCTTGATAGTACGGTCAAAGATCAAATAAAGTCATATCTAATTCTAAGTGTCCTTCATCACCTTATGGCACTTAGCCTATCACTCTAGGGTCTTCATCATGTCGTCTTTGAAATTCGAAACGATATCCGTCTTGGGGGCTAAGTGATAACCATTGATGCTCGTTCTCTTTGATCACTATGGCTAAGCTACGCATAGCCTCTGCAAAACACACATTAGCCATAATAATCTTTTACTCGTCGTTAATCACCGAAACCAATAGGGCCATGATTCTTCAATCTCCCCTTTTTGGTGATTGACGACAATAATCCTCGAGTATAAGATATAAGAGATGAATGGTTAGGATTTCAAGTGACTTAGTTGGAATGAGCACGGGTTAGAGAAAAAGAGTGAACAATACTTGCGAACACATGGTTGATATGTGCCCATGTTGTTTATTTGTGATGAGTGATTGATCAACATTTGGGTGTTTCAGTTTGAGCGATTTACACTAATCTTTGCGAAAGCAAATGTGTGCCTGTCTATCGGCTTGTGATGTGCAGGTACCAGGCCCGGAGACAGTGGTCAATGGCGTGGTGAAGGTCGAGTAGAGGCTTGTCGTGCCGATGGACTGAGAGCGGTGAAGGGCGGAAGCGGGGCTCGGACCGACAGACCGGGGCGCCGGCGGACTAGCTGTGGTGGCTAGTACTTGGCCCCGGCGAGCGCGAGAAGACATGGAGGTAGACCGAGTTGACCGAGTCAAGACAGCGGACGAGCGGGTCCAGCGGAGGCTCATGGGACTCGGAGTCAGACCGGGCGAGGACAAGCTGGCTCGAGTCGAGTGGTTTGGTGGTTTGGGCCTCAAAACCATCGGAGGACGGTTTCCGAGTTTGGGCCTCAAAACTCGGGGTTTGGTAGTTGAGCCCAAAGCTACCGGTGGCAGGTTTCACGGGTTTGGGCCTCAAAACATGGGCGGAGCTTCCGAGGAAGCGGGGGCGGCACGTGCCAGAATCTTGGAGGTTGCGTCGAGGCGACGGCAACTCCTGGCAGAAAGCGGAGCCGTCCGTTCAAAATTGAGAAGATATTTTCCTGAGCTTGGACTGCAATGCTTAGGCTAGGTAGTTCACTCATGTATCTAAGGGGTCTTTGGGAAATAGCCAAAGCCCGATAAATAAGGGATGAAGGGGTATCCCTCATCCTATCTTTTGCATTCCTCTCTTTCACCTCCCACCTCCTAGGTCTTCCCCTACCTCTAGGCTTCTTGCTTGAGATCCATGGAGTCTCCCATGTAAACTGAGATTTTGGTAAGGAAAGGAGGTCGTAACCTCCTTGTCTCCTCCAGGATTCAATTTCGAAAACCGCTTGTGCTTGCGTTCTTCGTTTTGGCTTTTTCGTTCTTGATTCCCGTCGCTCGATCTCCCTCCTCGCTGCGTTGTTTTCAAAACCGTTTGAAGGCAAAGTTGCTCCATCCCCTTGTTATCAAATCCACCGAAGGATTCAGGCTAGGATGGATTGAGCAAAGAGATCGATTCGTTTTGCTTTCTTGCTCTGTTTTCACTCCTTTTATCATCCCATGATTTATTCTAGAACTTGTGAGGGAAGGATGGACTAGATCCTCTAAGAGTAGAGTCACATCTACCTCAGAAACCTCCCCACAAAGTTTGGAATCAATCGGAGTTGAAACGAACGAGTTCCGGTGTTTTTCGGGTTTCCCGTGCTGTTTTCGGGGGCGTCAGACGCTGGCGTTGGACGCTGGTTTTCAGCATCAGACGCTGGGTTTCACTCGTCAGAGCGTCCATCGCCTGTCAGACTCGCGTTCGTCGCCCTTCTTGCAGAGCGTCCGTTGCCTGTTTTGACCGTATCTCTCTCGTCCGGACTCCGAATTGAGTTCCGTTTGTTGCGTTGGTTTCGTAATCACGCAGGGAACTTAATGAAGCATTTTTGAGACCAGTTCTCATAAGTATTTTCGGGTGAGCTCTCTTCTCTTCTCCATAGGTTTTGAGAGCCTCACTATCGGTGTCTCGGTTTGAGTTTTTGGTTTCCGGAAGATCCGCTGTACCTCTTGGTCATCACCAAAGGTATCCACCCTCTATAGGGTCATGATCTTGCTGGTGGTGTAAGCATGCTTGCTGGGGTTGTTTTTGGGAAGTGTGGCCCGAATATTTCCGAGTGAAATTTGAGGCTCCCATTCACCCCCCCCCCCCCTCTGGTCGCCGTTCTCGGTCCTTCAATTGGTATCAGAGACGGTTAAGGATCATTCCGCCTTACACGGTTCTTGATCCGCGAAGGCGACATGGAGCGAGGTGCGGGCAAACCTCCGTTTTTCGATGGAACGAATTTCGCCTATTGGAAGGTGCGCATGTCCGCTTACCTTCAAGGGCTTGATTCGAAAATCTGGGAGATTTGTGAGAATGAGGACTACGTGGTTCTTGGCGCTCGGATCACCGATCTCCAAGTCACGCAACATGCGTCAAACGCAAGGGCCCGTAGCATTCTCTTCTCGAGTTTGTCTCTTCCTGAGTTTGAGCGGGTTTCGAGTCTCACTACGGCACGAGAGACCTGGCAAACACTTGTGTGATATCATGAGGGCAACCCTCAGATCAAGTTCAGACTCTTCGACACGTGCTGTAGGGAGTACGAGAACTTCGTTCAGTTGGCCAGCGAATCTGTTGACGGGATGTTCACTCGCTTCCAATCTATCGTCAACAAGATGTGTGCTAATCGAGCCAACTTGCCTTATGATGATCATGAGATGGCTATCAAGCTTTTACATGCTCTTGATTGGAAGGTGTGGGAGATGAAGGTGGCTGCCATTCAGGAGTCACCAGGCTACGATGCCCTGACCGTGGACGAGCTATTCAGCAAGCTCAAGTCCTCGGAGATTGACCACCAGACCTGGGCCAAGCTTGAGAACACGTTGAACCCATCCATGGCATTGGTTTCCGGCCCCGGCGGTGTGTCTTCTTCTTCCTCTAACCCTTCACACTCTTCATTCGCTTTATCTTTGATGTCTATGGCAGAGGAACAAGTGGAGGCGCTTGGAGATGATGAGCTGGCCTTGGTCATCACTAAGTTCTCACGGTTTCACAACAACCGTTTGAACCGACGACTTGGTGGCACGGCCAAAGGGTGCTACCGTTGCGGTGATGAGGATCACTTCATCGCAAACTGCCCCAAGAAAGCTGCGAGTGACTTCACCAAGCGCAAGGACAAGCGCGAGCACCGCTTCGAGGACAAGCAAAAGGCCAAGGGCGGCTACAACCGGAGATCCTCGAAGAAGGTGATTGACAAGGTGAAGGCCAAGCACCGAGCCTTCCTCGCCTCCCTCAGCAACATCGATGCCTCCTCCGACGGGGGTTCTTCCTCGAGCGATGATGAGTCGAAGGGAAAGGTTGAGGACAAGCTCAACGACCTCTGCTTCTACGTCGATGCCAAGCACGGTGGCTTTTGCACCATGGCGATTGAAGAAGGGAAGGTCGACAAGCGCAAGGATGACTCCGGCTATGACTCCGACACACCCGAGGTATCACCCACCATTGAATCCCTCTCTCTCGAGCTTGAGTCTCTGAATGACACCTTGCTTAGTTAGGATGCTTTGCTCAAGTGTGCCGCTTGTGAGAGGAACGATTTCAAGGCAAAGTACCTTAGGACGCTTCATGAGCTAGAGTTTGCTAAGGCACAAGTGGTGGTTACCGAGGAGGTAGAGTGGGATGCTTGCGCCATCCACATGTCTGATCTTGTCACACTCTAGGACAAGTATCTACTTGAGGAGGTTAGTGAGCTGAAGGCTAGGCCTAGCTTACTTGGTGCGTGCAAGTCTTGTGGAGGCTTGCGTTCTGAGCTGGCACAGAAGGAGAGTAGGATTGCTAGGCTAGAGAAGGTCAGCTCAGATAGCACTAGAGAGTCAGATTGCTTTGAGGCTTTGGAGCTTGAGATCGCGTCGTGTAGACATGACAAGATGCGTACCGAGGAGGAAAACACATAGCTTCGGTCCATCTTGAGCTGGGTGTCTTGCCGAGAGCCGCAGTTGGGGATGATGCTTAGCCAATGCAAAAGGGCTGGCAGCACGAGACTAGGCTTTGCTATAGGTGGGAAGGATGATAGCATGTTCGGTAAGATCAGTGAGTGCAGTGGTTTGAGCGAGAGTGAGAAACCCACCACAACTCCCAAGCATACCAAGATAACTCCACCTAAGCCTACCAACCCCTCTGAGTTTCCTGTGAGAGATGGTGTGTTTGAGGAACCACCCAAAACTACTCCACAAAAGCAAGTGTGGATTGCCAAACCGAACCATCTTCGCAACCCACTTGACACATTGCCAGACATCTCTAGTGATCCCCTTCCTAAGAAAGCGAGAGCCACCCAACCCAACAAGAGAGTACCTACCAAGAGTGCGGTGAGGTACCACTATGAGTATTGTGAGAGGGATGGGCACTCGGCTGATTTTTACTATAGGAGGAAGAGAGATGATCGGAGGCAGGTTGAGTTGAACAACCAGGACATGTACCACCCACCAGTTGGGGTGCGTGAACCGAAAGTTTGGAGGTGCACTACTAGGCCTATAGGTGCAATGCCTCAAGGTGCTAGGCCTTAGGAGGCGAGACCACGTGGTGGTCGTGCCCGGCGGGGTACCAGTCGTGACCCATACGACTACGGGCCTCGTGGCGGTGGTTTCACTCCCCACACCTTTAGCGAACCACCTTTTTCCTATGGTGGTGATCGCTATCCCCCTATGGGAAGGGAGATGTTTTGTATGCCTCCTAACCCTTTATTTGGGCAAATGGGACAACACTGGTATCCTTCACAGTTTACTAACCCCAGTGTTGCCTCGTTTGCTTACCCTATGTCTTTTTATTGATGTAGGAAGGAGGACTGGAGGAGACTTGGCTTGTGGATTCAGGATGTTCACGCCATATGATCGGAAGTGCCAAGTGGTTCTCCAGCCTCGACCCCGTGCGCCACACCGAGTACATCACATTTGGGATAAGAGTAAAGGTAAGGTTGTGTCCCGAGGGTCGATCCGAGTCAATTCGTCTTTTGTCCTCAAGGATGTTGCTCTTGTTGCGAATTTGCATTTTAACCTTCTCTCGGTTTCGCAACTCCTTGATAACGGTTTTGAGGTGAGCTTTAAGCCCAACCTCTCTCGGATTTTGGACTCTCGGGGTGAGCTTGTTTACCGGATTTTACCCTTCGGGAAGGTTTTTCATGCGGATTTTTCTATCTCTTCCGGACCTTCTCGTTGTCTTCTTGCTGGTTCTTCTTTCGATCTTTGGAAGTGGCATAGGATATTGGGACATTTGAGTTTTGACTTGCTTGCAAGGCTTAGCTCAATGGACCTTATCCAAGGATTGCCAAAACTGAAGTTCGAGAAGGATTTGGTTTGCCATCCTTGCAGGCATGGCAAGATGGTTGTCGCTTCCCATCCTTCGGTGACGGATATTATGACCAAACAACCCGGCGATCTCTTACACATGGACACAGCTGGTCCAGCTCGGGTTAGGTCAGAGGGAGGGAAGTGGTATGTTGTTGTAGTCGTTGATGACTACTCAAGATACACTTGGGTGTTCTTTTTGGAGAGTAAGGATGAGGATTTTTCGCATGTTCGAGATCTTATTTTGAGATTGCAAAATGAGCTACCTAAGCATGCCATGAGAGCGATACGCAGTGACAATGGCACATAATTCAAGAATGCTCAATTTGTGTCACGGAACCGCCCAACATATAAGAGCACTAGTGTAATGATCATCATTTCTGACAACATTGACACACTAGAGCCCAAATAAGCCTGGTAGTCCTTGAAATCTCGAAGGATCCCAAACCACAATCAAGTAACAACCCGAGATCGAACATTAGATTCAGTAACCGCACATCCACAGTGATAAGTTCGAAACAAAATAATATTACAACAGAGTTTAAAACAGTGTTATTACAACACCAAGTTCAAATCAATGTAGCGGAAGTTTAGGTTTCACAAAACCCATTGCAAACTGTTTAACACAAATATAGTGCCGAGCTTAGTACAGTCCCATCAAAACCAACAAGGAGAGACATCAGAATTCACCATTGCCCATGGCCTTCACTCTTCATCACATGCAGGGTAAAGAAACATCTGAGTACTCAATTGTACTCAGCTAGACTTACGCAACAGAGAGATAGATACATAACCATAGACACTTCAAGGATTATGCAAGGCTTTATCAAGTGGATCTCATGGGATAGCAGACTTTTGCATAAAAGAGCATCCTAATTACTCATGTATTCTCATCATTAGAAAACAGCATTTGGCAACAGATTAAGTAACATTAAAAGGATCTCATTAGCACCTGTACTAGAGCAATCACTGATTTATCAACCAATTATAACCATATTGTGCTTGTCATCAAAACCATATAACCATCTTTTGGTTACTTATTAGGGTTCAGGTTTCTACAGTGGGAGGAAGATCTTTCAAGTTTCTCACTGACGGGGAGAGACCGTGATTCGAATCGAATTCGTATCCAGCTGGAGGTTTATTCCTCAATCACACCCATGTATGCATGCCGACACACTTATGCGGGTCACCTTCAATATAGCTCGGGTAGCCGCGGGGTACCAATTACAGGCATGAGTAGCGACTCACGGTAGCTAGGTCGATCAAGTAGTGCCTGCCCTTGGTGCCAGGCCAGGATGATCAAGATGCTTGCCCACGGTCTAGTCATCCGCTCGCGGTCTTCATGACCCAAGTAGGAGGGAAGCCCGGCCCGAACATATAGAGTTAGGCTTCGCGGTCGAAACGAGTTATTCGGCCATCTATGAAGAAGGAATGTGTTCAATCTCGGCAGATGTCCAACCACGATCCAGTGCCTAGCGACACAAGCGGAGAGAACCCGCTCACAAGACCTCCAAGTCAAGTGGCTCACAACATCTTGTCCGCCCGGTCTCGATTTATTACTTCCACATGGTTATTTTCCACAATAGCAAATATAGCCAACCATGACCAGCAACCTATCTTTGTGGAGGATGGTAGACCACCCACGCTACCGGTCTAAGCATGGCTAAGCAGAGGTTTCGATCATGGGCCTACAAGGTTCTTTTTAGTGGACAAGGAGATATAATGCAGCAAAGGGTTTCATCTCAACTCCTATTAACTTAATGCACAAACAAGTGGTTGTATTATAAGTAAAATACTTTAAATAGAATCAGGGAGGTGCATAATGCTTCGGGGCTTGCCTTTCACGAAGGTAGAGGGAAGGTGGTTTGGGCACTCAGGAAGGTCATAGCCTTGTTCTCCTTCTTCTGGAGCTTCTGAAGCTTGTATCTCCGGTGGGACTCCTCCTTCTATCTCCCCAAACTCCAGCAAAGTCACTCCCTCCGGCGATCCTGGATGCATGTATACATGTATGATGATCCAATATACATATGACAAGTCATAAACTAGAAATGAGACATGCCTAGAATGCCCATGATGAATGTTTCATGCAACATTTTATTTCATTGACCGAATATGTGCAAATCTCTTTGGTTGTAGAGAGATTAACATTTACCCTTATTTTGCAACCTGTAATAGAGCTTCTCCTCTGAGGTAAGCTCTCTTACACCTGCATTAAACAAGTTTCATGGCTTAAGATACTTGCTTAACTTGCACAAAGCAAACACATCACTTAACACATGATTAACATGGCATACAAACACTGAAAACAGCCGCTGAAAGAAAACTGTGTAGTTGGAGCTACACACAACCAAAAATTACAAACTAAGACATTCTGGAAATCTTATAAACTTATCTACAAAACATTTCCTAAACTCCCCAGCTAAATCTAACATTAAAAAGGTCTAACAGACATATCAAGCAAGGCTCTTTTGAAGAAACAGCAAAACACAGATTTGAAGTTAAACTTGTAAAAAGCACCCAGGTTAAAGTAAACAAGTTATGGCTGTGAAAATTTAACACTAGGTATATTAACAAGTTATATACAATAAAGTCTATTATATCTACTGCTGAAACCACACATAAATAGCTTAAACAATTCTAACAAGAAAACATGCTCAAGCTGTTTTAACAGATTTCAGATAGCACTTAAAACAGATATAAAGCTATTAACTAGCATTTCAAAAATTGTGATAAAATTAGACAAGCTAGGTTACATAATTATCTACCACTTTGGTATTCATACCAACAACAGAAAACACATATAAAACACGGTTAAAATTACTTCTTTGCTGGTGATAAGAAAACAAACATACTTTAAGCATTAAATACTTAACCAATTTGAAACGTGTGAAACAACAGATTTTCTATTTTTATTAGCTTATACTAAGCAGGTAACACATGTACAAAAATTAACAAGCACAGAAAACACATTTAACTTAGTTTAGCAATTTAAACAATGTTGTATTCAAATAAACAAGCATTTAACCAAAAGAACTATAACATGCAAATAAATTACAGGTTACTAGTACTTTAACATTTTTCATGGGAAGTGCATGCTGAGACAAGCTCAACACAACAAGAACCACATTTTTATCACATGCCAAATTCTAGTTATAAATTAAACAAGGCAAAATAAGCATATAAAGCTTGTTGTTCATTTTATTTAAAACAACACAGAAGAACAGTAACAACAAGTTACTTAACATTTTTCATTCATATAGAAAAATATAGCAAAGCTAATAGAACTAGTTTCACATTTTTAGCATTTTTATAGAATTAGTTATGAATTTCAGAAGTTAGCAAACAAAACTGAAAAAGACAAAACAAAGAAACACTTTAGAGTCTATGACACACGGGACCCACTGGTCAGCTCTTTCACTCACAGAGCCGACGCACCACAGGTGCTCGACCGTCGGTTCCTCGCCGATGGTGAGGTTTCTGGCCAAACTATCCCCATGGTCGTGCTCTCCTTCGCAACCCGCATCGATCCCTGTAACTGGTTGTACCCCAGGTTCACCGAAGCATGCTCGACGGCGTCCATGGCGGCACGGCGGCGCTGCGGTTCTTGCGCTGGTCGGCACAAGCTTCCTTCGGCCAAACTGGCGGCGGCTACACCTACACTGAAAACTAGCGGTTCGATCTAGCCCGGATCGAGGCTACACAAACCTTCCGATGAGCTCGGCCAGATGCACAGCGGCACGGTGGCAAGTTCACGGCGGCGCGACACTGCTGTTCCAGCGGTGGCAAGGCACGGATGTTTCTACCAACTCTGGCTATCTAACCACGACCTAACCGGCTAACCTTAACGCGATTGAGATGAACTCAAGCGACACAACTAAGCCCAGCGCAAACCTCGCCGGTGTTGCGGGTGACGTGCGCATGCACGCGGCGGAGTTCCCGTTCCAGCGAACCCTAACCCTAATCGCTTCAACCGACTCCTCGGCGAGCATCTACAACCTCTAGGCTACCGCGTACGAAAGCTAGAAGGAAGGGAGAGGCGCTGGATTGGGCTGGCCACGGCGGCGCAAAGCTCGACGGAGCTTAGGTCGTCAATGGCGCCCGCGGTGTGCTCGGTCTGGCTCACCTGTGTGGTTAGCGCGGCAACTAAGCTGTGCAAAAGATGGAGCGGAGCAAGGCGAAGCTGTGGCTGCGTTTTGGTGGCCAATGTGGTGGTGTGCTGCACCGGCGAGCTCGGCGACGGCGCTGCTCGGCAATGGCGTGGCTGCTGCATTTATGCGCGAGGCAGAGAGGAGAGGGAGAGAGCGAGGGCGAGTGAGCGTCTGGTCGCGAGGTGGAGTGTGCGGGCGTCCAAGGCGCGGCCGGCGCGGGTCCAACGTCGACGTATGGCTGCCACGCGGCGTCCAACTCCTGCGCCGGTCGGCCACCGACCGGGCGCACGGCGCTCTGCTCTGCATTTGAAACTCCATCAGGCCGACTGACGGCCGGTTTTGCAAAGCGATTAACTCCCTAACTCTGCGTCTTAGCTTTAACCAATTGCACACTTTTGTAGAGCTATAGTTGAACTCCAACTTTGGTGTACTTGGTTTGAACTGAAACAGTTTAGATTTCAAACTACAAGCATTCAAACAGGGTAACATTCAAACTGAAACACGTTTATGACTTAGGCAAATTTCAGAAGCTAAAACAACCCCCAAATCAGCCTTAATTGACCAATTAGGGTATTTTAGGATCCAAATAACCTCAAGGTAGTTAAACAAAGTTTGTTCAGAATTAAAAACTCTACAACTTTGCTTAAACCAACTTTTTCATATAAGGTCATTAACAAGGTCAAATTGTTAGATCAAACAAAAGGGTTCCTAGGGTCAAACATTAGAGCTTAAACCCTAGAAGCTTATTTGGACTTGATCATGAACATAAACATGGTTCCATTTTCATCCCTAAGCATTTCTAGATGGTCATTAGTGATCAAAACATCAAGCACTTGGTTATACAGGCATAACTCATACAAAGCTAGGTGTAGGTTAACACATACACATATGCAAACAAAGGGATCACTTAGGGTTATCATTTCATGTGATCATGGAAATGCATGAATGAAATGATGCTTGTGCTCATGCTCATGAAATGATATGCAATTCAAGCTTAACACCTAGGGTGTTACAATTTGCATCTCTTTGTTCTTCTTTGGGTCTCGACCACCAGTTTTCCTCTCCTTACACTCCCCAGCAGAATGGTGTTGTTGAGCGCAAGAATCGGACCCTTGTTGAGATGGCTAGGATGATGCTCGATGAGCATAGGACTCCTAGGAGGTATTGGGCCGAAGCAATTAATTCTGCTTGCTATGTTTCCAATCGCATTTTTCTCCAAGCTTTCAAGAAGAAGACTTCTTATGAGTTGCGATTTGGGAGACCACCCAAGGTAAGTCACCTATGGGTGTTTGGGTGCAAGTGTTTCATCCTCAAGAAGGGAGGTAAGTTGGACAAGTTTGAGTCACGGTCTTTAGACGGTATATTTCTTGGTTATGCATTACATTCTCATGCTTATCGTGTACTTAACCTTGAGACTAACTGAGTGATAGAGACTTGTGAGGTGACTTTCGATGAGACTATGCCTTGTGTTTTGACTTCCTTTGAGCTTACAGGTGAGGATGACTTGCACACCAACATCTTTGTGGAGGAGGAGCAGGACGATGCCGATTGGGGTGATCCCGAGCCGACTCCATTGGCTGCCCCCGTCGACCCAGCGACATCCACTTCGGCTCACGGTCCCGACCCATCTACTTCCTCTACATGGGGGTCGTTCGAGCAGCTTCCTCAGTCGATGCCCGTTGCACCTGAGGGAGCTCCAGCTGCTATTGAGGAGGAGGCTACTTCTTCCAAGCAAGCTCCCCGCTACATCTAGAAGCAGCACCCGCCGGAGAACATCATCGGCGACATCAACCGTCGAGTCATACGGTCTAGGTCCTATCTCTCTCAATTTGCTCATTCGGCTTTTGTCGCGTCTTTTGAGCCCCGAGATGTTGGACACGCTTTGATGGATCTGGATTGGGTTAATGCCATGCATGAGGAACTTGAAAACTTTGAGCGAAACCGTGTTTGGGTCTTAGTGCCACCACCACCAAGTTTCCACCCATAAGTACCAAGTGGGTCTTCAAAAACAAACAAAGTGAGGATGGGGTGGTAGTGCGTAACAAGGCTAGGTTGGTAGCGCAAGGCTTTTGTCAAAAAGAGGGGATAGATTATGAGGAAACCTTTGCTCCCATAGCTCGTTTAGAAGCCATTAGAATCCTTCTAGCTTTTGCGGCTTCTAAGGGTTTTAAACTTTTTCAAATGGACGTTAAAAGTGCTTTCTTAAATGGCTACATAGAGGAGGAAGTGTATGTTAGACAACCTCCCAGTTTCGAAAATCCCAAGTTTCCAAACCATGTTTTTAAACTTCACAAAGCTTTGTATGGTTTGAAACAAGCCCCTAGAGCATGGTATGATAGGTTGAAAACGTTTTTGCTTGCTAAGGGTTTTAAAATGGGATCGGTAGATAAGACGCTTTTCCTCCTCAAGCAAGGCAAAGACACTCTCCTGGTCCAGATTTACATGGATGATATCATCTTTGGTGGTTCTTCTCATGCTCTTGTTGCCAAGTTTGCAGATCTTATGAGTAGGGAATTTGAGATGAGCATGATGGGAGAGCTAACTTTCTTTCTCGGGTTGCAAATCAAGGCAAGTACACAAAGGACATCCTGAATAAGTTTGACATGGGCGAGGCAAAGCCCCTCTCGATGCCCATGTCGACTACGACTGCCTTGGATGCGGACGAAGAAGGAGAAGCGGTGCGTCATACGGAGTACCGAAGCATGATCGGGTCGCTCTTGTACTTGACAGTGACTCAGCCGAACATTCAGTTCGTCGTCTGCTTGTGTGCGCGCTTTCAGGTGTCCCCACAGACTTCACACAAGCAGGCGGTGAAACGCATCATGAGGTACTTGCACTTCACTCCCGAATTTGGCTTGTGGTTTTCCACCTCCTCCTCTCTTGGTCTTTGCGGCTATTCCGATGCCGATTTTGTCGGTTGTCGTCTTGATCGGAAGTCCACGTCTGGAACTTGTCAGTTTCTCAGATCTTCTCTTGTGTCTTGGTCTTCTCGCAAATAGTCTAGCATTGCTCAGTCTACCATAGAGGCTGAGTATGTGGCTGCCGCTAGCTGTTGCTCGCAGTTGATTTGGATGATTGCAACTTTGAAGGATTTTGGTCTTGAGCTTACTAAAGTGTCTCTGCTGTGTGATAGCACGAATGCCATTAGTGTGGCAAAAAACCCTATGCTTCATTCTAAGACCAAGCACATTGATGTTCAATTTCATTTTCTGAGAGATCACTATGAGAAGGGCGACATTGACCTCCGGCATGTCGATACCCAAAACTAGCTTGCGGATATTCTCACAAAACCTCTCGATCAAGCTGCGTTTTCGCGCCTTCGGGGCGAGTTGGGTGTTTGCTTCCCTTTTTAGTTGAGGGAAGCTCTTTGTGTATCATAGTTTTTTGGCTCTTATTTGTCTTTTCTTTTACTTTCTTTCTTTTGGTGTCTTTTTAGCTTTTAATTGGTGTCATTGCATTTTGCATCTCGTTGCATTTGTGACATAGTTCATTCTAAGCTTCATACCTATAGCCGATATAATGAATCTATTCTCTGTTTGAGGTGCTTTATGTGTCTATGGTGTTGCCTAACTTAGACTCTCTTTGATCTCTTGATATGCAATAGAGCTAAGTTAGAAAAGCTTTAAAACTGAATTTAATTCCCCATGTCACCTCTAAAATGGCACTAGCATGTGTAGGCTTTTGAAGATCCTTCTTGGATGTTTTGTATATAGCTTGTAACTATGGCTCTTCATTGTTTCATTCACTTCCATTGAGCACCATGATTAAAATTGATATAAAATGAAATTGCTCTCTGATTTGTGAATTGGAAAGATCGAGTTGGGTCTGCATTGTGAGCACTTCACCGTGTGTTCGAGACTGCTTCCCATATGGGTTGAACTTGAGCGGTGTCGTGCATGACCGAAACCGGTGTGTGTCAAGTCCTTTGACTTCGCCCGATTGGTAAGTGGCATCACCTTGCTTACAACCACTCGCATACAACTTGAAATGTGCCTAAAACTAGATTTTGCTGCAAAACTCTGAAAAATGATACTTTGATTCAGTTGGGTCATTGGCTTGTTGTATGAACTTTGCTAGGGATAGTTCTTCTTGCTATACATGAGATTGCTTTGAGATAGATCCTATCTTGTTTGCCATGTTTAGTTGTCTCTAGGAGGTGATACCCATTCCTTGCTCACACATGTAAACTTCTCTAAACTAGCTTCTAGAGTGATCATTAGCTCAACTTGAGTCTTTGTTGGGCACGTAGAGCTTTTCCTATTCTCACATGATCACATCACTTAGAGCATCCTTTCATTGTTTTAGCTCTATGTATGAAGCTTTTGCACTCATTTTGCATTTCATGGATTTTGTGGAAAAAAATCTTGAGCTTTGAGCTTTGATGAGCTACATGTGTCAACAAGGGGGAGAAAGAAATGCATTTCATACCTTCATCGGTTAAGGGGGAGAAAATGTGCATTTGTGAAAATCTTGTTTTTTGGCTCTTTTCACCTCTCTTGGTATCTAGTGAGTGTGCATTTGTTCAGGGGGAGCTTTTGCTAGATGTGTTGAGCCTTTGCCTCTTCTGGAGGGTCTAGCTTGATTTCTTTGCTCCGACAGGTTTCGATTGTCATTTTGAGCTTTGAGAGCTTTGTTTGGTATCTTTGGCTTGCTAGCGGTGTTGAGCCCATTTTCTGCCTCTTCTTGAGGGCTAGCTGTGTTTTTCTTAGTTGCGTCGAGCCGTTGCCCATGTCTTTGGGGACCAAGTTTTGGATGTGTTTTGCTTCTCCCAAGTGACCCCATTTTTGGCTTTCTTAGCTTTTGGTCATTTGGAGAGCTTTACCATGTTGGCTCAAATCTGAAATGCACTTGTGTTGACAATGCACTCATCAAGGGGGAGATTGCGAACACATGGTTGATATGTGCCCATGTTGTTTATTTGTGATGAGTGATTGATCAACATTTGGGTGTTTCAGTTTGAGCGATTTACACTAATCTTTGCGAAAGCAAATGTGTGCCTATCTATCGGCTTCTGGTGTGCAGGTACTAGGCCCGGAGACAGTGGTCAATGGCGTGGTGAAGGTCGAGTAGAGGCTTGCTGTGCCGATGGACTGAGAGCGGTGAAGGGCGGAAGCGGGGCTCGGACCGACAGACCGGGGCGCCGGCGGACTAGCTGTGGTGGCTAGTACTTGGCCCCGGCGAGCGCGAGAAGACATGGAGGTAGACCGAGTTGACCGAGTCAAGACAGCGGACGAGCGGGTCGAGCGGAGGCTCATGGGACTCGGAGTCAGACCGGGCGAGGACAAGCTAGCTCGAGTCGAGTGGTTTGGTGGTTTGGGCCTCAAAACCATCGGAGGACGGTTTCCGAGTTTGGGCCTCAAAACTCGGGGTTTGGTAGTTGAGCCCAAAGCTACTGGTGGCAGGTTTTGCGGGTTTGGGCCTCAAAACGCGGGCGGAGCTTCCGAGGAAGCGGGGGCGGCACGTGCCAGAATCCTGGAGGTTGCGTCGAGGCGACGGCAACTCCTGGCAGAAAGCGGAGCCGTCCGTTCAAAATTGAGAAGATATTTTCCCGAGCTTGGACTGCAATGCTTAGGCTAGGTAGTTCACTCATGTATCTAGGGGGGTCTTTGGGAAATAGCCAAAGCCCGATAAATAAGGGATGAAGGGGTATCCCTCATCCTATCTCTTGCATTCCTCTCTCGTCCGGACTCCGAATTGAGTTCCGTTTGTTGCATTGGTTTCGTAATCACGCAGGGAACTTAATGAAGCACTTTTGAGACCAGTTCTCATAAGTATTTTTGGGTGATCACTCTTCTCTTCTCCATAGGGTTTGAGAGCCTCACTATCGGTGTCTTAGTTTGAGTTTTTGGTTTCCGTAAGATCCGTTGTACCTCTTGGTCATCATCAAAGGTATCCACCCTCTATAGGGTCGTGATCTTGCTGGTGGAGTAAGCATGCTTGCTGGGGTTGTTTTTGGGAAGAGTGGCCCGAATATTTCTGAGTGAAATTTGAGGATCCCATTCACCCCCCCCCCCTCTGATCGCCGTTCTCGGTCCTTCAATACTTGCTCATCCAATCCAAGTCACAAACATGGTACTCAATGAATATGAAATAGAATCAAAGTACCTCATGATATTCTCACATATGAATCGGAGTATGACGCGGAAGCTCAATTATCATTAGATCAAAGAGACATATCATGGAACAGGTGACAACTCACAAGATATATTAGCGAAAGTATAAGAGTTTGTCACATAACCACAAATATCGCAACATCCATCACACATGAACATAAGTGTAAGAAAGGTAGACATGATGCAGGAGTACGAGGAAGTAAAAACACACACGTAAATCCAAATCCTTCCCCCTATCTCTGATGCTACTCGACCCTCTCCCCCTTTGGCGTCTAGCACCAAAAACTACACGTCTGCTGGAGCATCTGGAGGTGAAGCACCGGGCTATTCAGCACGAAGATCGAACTGAGTGTAGTCGGGGCTGGAGTCGTTGTCCTTAGCTGCCTAACCCTCTGAAGCTGGAGCTATCTGAGAAGCGGTCTGGGTAGGCTGAGCTGACTCTGACTCTGTAGCTAGCTCTGCAAGCTCTGGAACTACTGACTCGGGAGCTACTGACTGTCCCAACTCCTCCTGAGGCTCAGAAGGTGTAACATCCTGAGCTGGAGCCTCAGATGGTCCTGCCTCTGAAGTAGCGGGCACAGAAGCCCGACAAGAGTAGACTCGAGGCGGTGGAGAGGGAGTCACTGCAAGCTCGACAAGAGACACTACAGCTACTAACTCTGCTGGCAAACCATCCGACTGTGCCGATGCTCCTGGCTCTGCCTTTGCTGCAACTGATGTGGCATCTGTAGTAACGGCAGCAAGCGGAGGAGTAGACACTGTCTGAGTGGACTGGTCCGGTGCAATCTCCGACGAGGCTACGGAGGAGAGGAGTGTGCCCGTCGCCGGAGGATCACCCTGAGCCTCTGCTGGCTGAGTGCTAGGCTGAGCTGCTGCTACTGGAGAATCCTCACCAGTGATCTCTCGGTATGAAGTAGTGAGGTCTCATGTAGCATCTGCAAGAGTGCCCCCCCGAGTAGGTGTATAGCATGTCTGAAACTCGCCAAGGGAAGCTAACCACGACGATACCTGAGTCATGGGAGTCTGAAATACAGGCGAGGCTGGTGCCTGACTCTGAAACCCACTAGGCTGTAGTGCTGGAGTCGGGACAACCACAGGAGGAGTCTGCTGCTGAGAAGTGAACTGCTGCTGCTGGGAGACTCCGAGCAACTGTAGCTGAGGAGTGACGGATGGCCCGGAGCTCAAACTGAGGATACGCTCAAGAATCTGAGTTTGCGTCTTCTGAATCTCTGCGTGTTGAATCTGATAAGACAAGAACTGATGCTGAAACTCGTCCTGCCTGGCCTGAGACTCTGCCTGAGCTGCAAGCTGCTGTGCTGCTAGTCTCCTGACCTCCTCTGCCTGACGTCTCTGCTCCTCAGCCTGTCGTAGTAGCTCATCGGTCTGGCGCTGCTGGCTCTGCTACAACTGTGAGAGAATGGCTAACAACGTAGCCTATGAAGAATCGGCAGCAGGTGGAGGAGCTGAGCTGGACCCACCGGTCTCGTGGTCGTGAAACCTAGGTGCGTACTCTAGAACTGGCCGGTAGTCATCGTCTGAGCTGTCAGAAGGTAAGGCATCCTGATATGTATCTTCTGCAGCAGCACCAATCTGAGCATCTAACTCTGCAAGCTCGGCCTCTGCTAGGCCCTGAACAGTAGCATCATGCTGCTCCTCTGACTGTGGCGGTACTCCTGTCTAGTGTGTATGAGGACCCTGACGCCTTAGACGACCTCTGCCACTGTGACTCACCAGCTGACTCATGTTATACTTAGGAAACACTGTGTCAGAGCGGGTGAGTGTGGTGAGATATGATGCATAACCACCATGAGACACTAGAAGAAAGGAGATCCAGTGGGCGTACTGTAGCTGCCAGTGTCCTCTGAATCCCGAAGCAATGATATCCTCCATCTCGCTGACTATCAGATCCCATAAGTCAAACTTCTCCATCCGGACCAGATGAGCTAGAAGCCACAGCTGAAGGCGAGTGATGGTCTCTCGGGCTCCAACTCTGGGAAGAATGGTCCTCCTGATAACCTCATTCAGGGTCCGGGCAGTCGATGTGAGGTCACGTACACTGCGACTGGAACCCTCACCAAACGGCTCTCTGAAGCAAGGGCGCACAAAGTCAACTGACGGCACATTCCCCTCGTGAGGACGTCGAGGAGCCTTTTGATCCCCGTAGCACAGACTGTGGATCCTAGTAGCTGACTCCTCGAGGTGGAAGATCTCTCTGAACCGAGTGTCGAAGATCCTTACATCCTTGCCCTTGAAGGCAAAATGGATGAACTTGTGATCCGGAGAGACCCACAAGGATGCATAGAACTGTCTGACCCAATCCTCCTGATAGGTACCAATCCTGCCAATCAACCCTGTCAGCCCCTGAAGATACTAGAGATGCTAGCTATCTCTGGACCACCGACCTCAATGATAGACTGTAGAGGGCACACCCGATGAACTCGAAGCTGTGCATAGGTCTGAACATACCCTCTGTAGAAGTCCTCGTGCACTGTGGTGTAGAAATCTGAAATGGCACGGGGGTCTCTAGCTGCTGGAAACCAAGTCTGAAAGTCGGCAAACCTCATTTGCTAGATTTGCTTCGCTGATAGAGCAGTGACCTGGTGCCTCACTTGGTCTGGTAAGCTGGACCGCGATGGAGGTCTGTCATTGCGCCGTGGACCATCGGGCCTAGGAGGAGGCTCCGACCCACGAGCATGAGTAACCCACCTGGACATCAGCTCCTGGACTGACGAATGCCCCGAAGGTTCTGCCTGCTCAGTCTCCTCTGACTATGTAGCCTCTGGGGGCTTTGTCTCGTCCTTAGTGCGAGCGGTGGACTCACGACGCGCTCCACAGCAAGGTGGGGAACCAATCCTCAAGTCGGCGCGATGTCCACCCTGCTCGGCTATCTCTGCTGTCTCGGCCGCTGCAACTGCTGCCACTGAGTCTGGATCCATCAGAGATCGCTTCCTCTTCTTCACCATAAGCTTCTTCTTGCCCTTGTCCCGGTCGGTGGGTGGACGACGTGGAGGTGGAGGGTCACTACCACCACCAGGAACGGGGCCTGCGTTCTTCGTGCGTGCCATTGCCAGACACAAGAAGAACTACTGACACAAAGAATTAAGCCTGGGCAAAATACTGATACCCATTACCCAAACCCGAATTACCCGAACTCGGACCCGAATTACCCGAACCCGAGGACCGATTTTCAATTCGGATAGTGATTTTGATTACCCGAAATTAGTTTGGGTAATTCGGGTAGTATCTTCCGGTACCCAAACTACCCGAACTACCCAAAGTTTTGTATGTGTCGTTAAATTTATCATGTATTATTAGTTGAACACTTCAACTTATCACTTTATTAAAATATAATTCTCTCTTCTTGAACACATGACAATAATATATTATTCTATAGAAATTGTTGTTGAAATTCTATATATTTGGTGCTAAATTTATGTATAAATTGTTACTAAATTTTTATCTAGTTTGTTGATTTATGTAAAATTGGGTATATCGGGTAATACCCGAACCCAAATTATTGGGTACCCGAAATTGCGGGTAGTGTTTTTTCAGGACTAATTTTGGGTAGCAGTTTTCAATACCCGAATTTTAAATTACCCGAATTACCCGACCCGAACAAATCGGGTAAACCGAACGCCCAGGCCTGCAAAGAATCAACTGCCAACAAGAACCTCAACTGTCCACTGAGAAGCCCCACACAATCACTGAACCTGACAATCCTCTGATCAACTGAAAGAGTGGCACGACGGCCTGGACTGTCCTTTCAAGGCTTTGCCTCGTTCCTTACTCGCGGGCTTTGCCCTGAGTTATCTTCCACTGACAAGCAACATGTTGCACGATAGATAGATAGGAGTATATAACAATTAAGCATATATCTAGAGGGAAATAATTCTATCGAGAAGCATGAATGAGGTAAGTAATAGATCGATACTTCCAAACCATACCTCTGACCATGATGACACAAAATAATAAGTTAAGAAGCCTCGGTCAATCTCGAATCACAATCCTCAACCCTAAACAGAGATTATGGTGGCAACTTAGGGTTAGGTGAGGAAGGGTGGACAACTTGATATGCATTTGAATTGGAAAGATCAAGCAATTCAAAAGGGGAAGTCACCTTGAAGAACAGGGCAGAGAGCAGGGGGATCCACACCAGGAGGATCAAACCATGAGGAAGAACACCTTCCTCTAGGTCTGCTCGGCCAGACCGCTCGAGCAGAGAGCCAGAGGGGAGAAGCGACGGCGCTAGAGACCTCTGCGTGGCTAGAAATGCACGCACAGAGGAGTGGCGAGGGGAGCCGCGCAGGGGATCGCTGGCAGGCGGCATAGGGCACTGGCGGCGGCGCAGGAAGTGGAGAGAGCGGCGCAAGGGAAAACGACTGTGTACGGATCGATTTGAGACTAGCCGAGTAGAAAAGCAGTTTTCGAAAACATATGCGCTCTGCAAGTTTGCGACGGACGCTCCGTCGGGAGCGACGGACGCTAGGTCATAGCGTCTGACGCTTATGCAGTAAGGGACCAGAGAGCTCCAATTGGCGACGGACGCGTCCGGTGCCAACGCGACGGACACTGTGAAGTGTCTGTCGCTCGAACAGAGAGGACCAGAGAGCTCCTGGACGCGCTAGACGCGCCTGACGCCTCTACGATGGACACTAGCAAGCGTCCGACGCCCCTTAGGCGAGCGGCTTTTAATCTGCGGATGATCGCGACGAACGCTGAGGCATGGGAGGCCGAGCGTCCGTCGGCAGCGTCCGACGCCTTTGAAATAGAATTTTTCAAATCTAATTTTTGCATCTTTCTCCCAACAAGTCCCAATCCCAATAAGATCCAAATAACACCTGATTGGACTTGGTATGAGAACCATATCTCAAACTCTCATTTTCAAGTATTTTGTCATAGGCTTTAGACTTAGTTTTTAGCTCAAAATATTCGAAAGGAACCTTGCAAGGAGACATCATAGGGCACAAGAGGGGTATAGAAGTGACTTGATCTTGGAATGCTCCCCTAAGTGGACAAACCAGCAGATGCTCAAACTTAACCGAAAAGAAACGACAAACAACACACATGCACATGCAATGCATTGCGGAATATGAATCTAGGTTGCTTGCAATTTTAAACCGCGGTTAAGCTTTGTCACACGCTTAGAGGGTGGTTATCTCAACGCGTTAGCCAAGCCTATGTGCATTACCAAATTAAACATGTTATATTACAGATGAATGCAAGGTTGGTTCACACAAGATCATCTTTTAGTGAAGTTAGAGTGATCAAGCACATTTAACTCGCTTCGCAACTACAAAAGGTTGACTCATCGAGTGGTTTTGTGAAGATATCCGCCAATTGCTCTTCGCTTCTAACTCCAACTAGTGTGATATCCTTCTTGGCAACATGATCTCTAAGAAAGTGATGGCGAATATCTATGTGCTTGGTGTGAGAGTGTTGAACCAGGTTGTTTGCAAGCTTTACGGCTCTTTCATTATCACATAAGAGTGGAACATTTTTTAGGGTAACGCCGTAATCAAGGAGTGTTTGAGTCATGTATAAGATTTGTGCACAACATGCTCCCGCGGCAATGTATTCCGCCTCGGTGGTAGACAATGCCACACTATTTTGCTTCTTAGAGGATCAAGAAACAAGTGATCTTCCTAGCATATGGCACCCTCGGAGGTACTCTTCCTATCAACCTTACACTCAGCATAATCCGAATCGGAATAGCCCACAAGATGGAAGGGAGCTCCTTTGGGATACCAAAGGCCAGTGCTAGGGATGTGCCTTATGTACCTAAGGATTCTTTTAACTGAACATAGATGCGACTCCTTAGGGTTTGCTTGAAACCTAGCAACATACACACACTAAACATGATATCCAGCCTAGATGCGGTGAGGTAAAGTAAACTACTAATCATAGAACGATAGAGAGTTTGGTCAATCAGTTTACCTCCCTCATCGAGATCGAGATGTCCATTAGTAGGCATTGGGATCTTGATTGGCTTGCAATCCTCCACTTCAATTTCTTGAGCACATCATGAGTATACTTCTCTTGAGATATGAAGGTACCCTCCCTCAATTGCTTCACTTGGAAGCCAAGGAAGAAGGTTAGCTCGTCAATCATCGACATCTTGAACTCCTTAGACATCAATGCACCAAATTCCTTGCAATGATCTTGGTTTGTTGACCCAAATATAATGTCATCGACATATACTTGGCAAACAAAGATCTCTCCATCTAGCACCTTAGTGAATAGTGTGGTATCCACTTTCCGATCTTGAAGCCCTTCTTGAGTAGAAAGTCTCTTAGCCTCTCATACCAAGCTCTTGGAGCTTGCTTCAATCCATAGAGCGCCTTGGACAACCTATACACATGATTAGGACAATTTGGGTCTTCAAACCGGGAGGTTGTGAGACAAAAACAAGTTCATTAATGAAACCATTTAAGAAAGTTCTCTTCACATCCATTTGAAAGAGTTTCATCTTGTGATGTGAAGCATACGCCAAAAGGATACGAATGGATTCTAGTCTTGCAACCGGTGCAAAGGTCTCCCCAAAATCCAAGCCTTCAACTTGGGAGAACCCCTTTGCCACCAATCTTGCCTTGTTCCTCACAACCACTCCTTGATCATCTTGCTTGTTCCGAAACACCCACTTGGTGCCAATGGTTCTTGCTCCTTTGGGCTTCTCCACTAGTGTCCATACTTCATTCCGGGTGAAGTTGTTCAACTCTTCATGCATGGCATTCACCCAATCCGGATCCACAAGAGCTTCCTCCACACTAATAGGCTCAACAAAGGAAACAAAGGAGTGATGCTCAACATAAGAAGCAAGTCTAGATCGAGTGGTTACCCCCTTGATGGACTCCTATGATGAGTTCTTGTGGATGAGCTTGAAGTATAGGTGTGGATCTTCTGTAGTCTCTTGAGGAGGGGGCTGTGGTGCTTCAAAATTTTGAGTTTCCGCCTCGGCTTGATCTTGAGGGATAAAGGAATCTTCATTTGCTTCCCTCACTTCATTTTCATCAACTTGAGGCGTGCGGGGTGGAGAAGGCTCTTGATTTGCACCATCTTCTCCTTCTTCCACCTCTTGTGGGTTGATAGCATCAACGGGCATATTCTTCATAGCCTCCCTCAAGGGTTCATCACCTACATCATCAAGATTTTCAAACGCTCCTTGAGAGCCATTAGTTTCATCAAATTCCAAGTCATATGTTTCTTCAACTAAGCCGGTGGCTTTGTTAAATACACGGTATGCCTTGGATTTAAGAGAATAACCAACAAGAAAACCAATGTCACAACGCCTTTGAAACTTCCCAAGTGTTGGCGCTTCTTGTAGATGTATACTTTGCATCCAAACACCCGAAAGAATGAGATATATGGTTTCTTCCCATTCACAAGCTCATAGGGGGTCTTCTTGAGAAGCCTTTGGACAAATAGTCGGTTGGCCGCATAGCATGCGGTGTTGATTGCTTCGGCCCAAAACTTCTCGGGGGTGTTGTACTCATCGAGGATGGATCTAGCAAGAGTGATTAGAGTCCGGTTCTTCCTCTCAACTACACCATTTTGTTGTGGAGTATATGTGGCGGACACTTCATGCTTGATGCCAACTTCATCACAATAGTCTTCAATCTTGGTGTTCACAAACTCAGTCCTATTGTCACTTCTAATCTTCTTGATCTTCACATCAAACTCATTTTGGGATCTAGTTGCAAACTTCTTGAAAACTTCGGTTGTCTCTCCCTTGTCTTGAAGAAAGAATACCAAGTGTACCTAGAGTAGTCATCAACTACCACCAAGCAAAAGAGATTGCCTCCAAGGCTAGCATAAGTGGTAGGTCCAAATAGATCCATGTGAAGTAGCTCTAGAACTCTTGAGGTAGACATGAAAGCTTTGGTTGGATGAGTGTTTGCCACTTGCTTGCCAGCTTGACATGCACTACAAAGTTTGTTCTTCTCAAACACCACATCCTTAACCCCTCTAACCAATTCCTTCTTGACAAGCTTCTTCAAAGTTGACTTGCCCACATGTGCTAATCTTCTATGTCATAGCCAACCCAAAGAACTCTTGGAGAATAGACATGTTTGCAAGCTAGCTTCATTTGAGGTGAAGTCCACTAAATAGAGATTGTTGTGCCGAAACCCCTTGAATATCAATGATGAATCTTCAATCTTGGTCACAACTACCTCATTTGGAGTGAAGAGACATTGGAACCCAAGATCACAAAGTTGACCAACGATAGCAAGTTGAATCTCAAAGATTGCACCAACAAGACATTTGAGATTGATTGATCATTGGAGATTGCCACTTTGCCAAGCCCTTGAACTTTTCCTTTGAGTTGTCCCAAATGTAATCTTGTCTTGATTTGCACAATCCTCATAAAGTGTGGTGAACATCCGGGGGTCGCCGGTCATATGTTGGGTGCAACTACTATCAATTATCCAATGGCTACCACCGGTCTTGTAGTTCACCTACACACAAGCAATTGGAGTTAAGCTTGTTGTTTGGGAACCCACACATTGCGGGGACCCATAGCCTTGTCAACCAACTCCTTAGCAACCACAACACTTTAGGCTTGTTCTTCATGGGTGTACAAGAAACACCACTAGAGGTCTACCTTTGAATCCTTGTTGATGACAAAGTGTGCATCATGAGCAAATGGCTTGTATGCTTGGGCAAGGTCTTGGGAGGTGGTGTCTTGCATTGGAACTCAAGGTGACCAACTTGTCCACATCTAAAGCATCTTCTAGGCTTGGGCTTTGGCTTGTCTTGATTGTAGCCATTGTATTGTTCTTGTAGTAATTCTTTGCTTCAATCTTGACCTTGGCCTTCATAACTTGGTTTCCTTGAACCCAATGCCCATCTTGTCATTCTTCATCATGGTGTTCATCAAGAGCTCACTTTGGAGGTTGTGGCCTTGGTGAACTTCTCCAAACTACTTGCTAGCTTGATCTTCTCATTCTTGAGCTTTGTATTTTCTTCCTTAAGTGTGTTGATCAAGGTAGAGGCATCCTTGTCATCTTCCTTGGCTAACTTGATAGTGAAGGGCTTGTTTGCCTTGAGGTTGATTAGCTCTTCCTTGAGCTTTGAGTTCTCTTCCCTCATCTTCACATAGTCATTATACTTGTCGGCTTCAACTATCTTCTTGCCCTTGCACTTAGCTTTTTGCTCACTAGCAACTTCATCAAGCAAGTCTCACAAGAAGTAGCACTATCACACTTAACAACTGGGTTAATAGCAACATGTGTAGAAAGATCATGTGTAAGCAATTTATTAGCTACCACAAGTGTACCATGTTCATTTTTCACTTGGTTGTAGTGATCTTTTAGCAAGTTATATCTTGTTTGGAGCTCTTTTGTTGACCTCTCAAGCTTATCATGTTTCTCATTAGCTTGCTTAAGAGAGGCTTTGAGCTCCCTAGTGCTAGATGTGAGAGTGTTAGTCTCAAGCTTCAAAACATCATTAGCACTAGACAAGGCATCAAGCTTAGCATGCAAGTTTTCTTGTATCACAAGAAGTTTGTCATTTTTAGCTTTGTACTTCCTTATGATGTTCGAGTATTTGTTGCAAATTTTAATTAGTTCATCATAGGAAGTGCTTCTTCATCATCACTCTCATCACTAGAGGAAACATCACCATCATCCTCCTTTTGTACCTTCTTGTCACCTTTAGCCATGAGGCATAGATGTGTAGAGGATGAGCCCGGTGATGAAGGAGGAGGTGGCGGTGGAGTAGAAGAACCAATCACCAATGCGGCCACCTTCTCTTCTTCACTCTCATCATCGGAGGAGTCACTTGAGTCCTCAATGTCGGTGAGCCAATCACCAACAATATAAGCCTTTCCATCCTTCTTCTTCTTGTGTAAGTTGAAGTTCTTCTTCTTCTTGTAGGGCTTATCTTCCTTCTTGTCATCTTCACTTGAATCATCTTGTGAACTCTTCTTGTTCTTGTAGTTCTTGAACTTCTTGTTCTTGAACTTGTCTTTCTTCTCTTCGGTGCATGTATGAGCTAGATGACCAAGAATGCCACAATTGTAGCACTTCATTTGGGAGATTGGCTTCCTTGAAGAGCTTGTGAATAATTTCTTCTTCTTTGAGTCAAACTTGACTCCATTCTTGTTTAGCCTCTTCAACATCTTGGTGGTCTTCTTCACCATGAGAGAAATGTTGTCTTCATCATCTTCATCACTTGAGTCCTCAACCGCTAATTGAATTTTGCACTTCTCTTTGGTGGAAGCTTTGAGGGCCAAGTCTTTCTTCTCCTCTTTCTCTGTCTTTCTTCTTGGAGGAGGATGAAGAACCGCATCACCGATCTTCATGTACATCTCATGAGCATTGATCTTGCCCAACACTTGTGTTGGTGTAGAAGCGGAGAGATCCCCTTGATGAAGAACGGTGACGATGTGGCCATACTTGTCAATTGGCAAGACACAAAGAATCTTGCGCACCACATCGGCGGGTTGCATTTGGGTGAGCCCAAGTCCATTCAACTCCTCTACAAGAATATTGAGACGCGAGTACATTTCATTTGCATTCTCATTAGCAAGCATAGCAAAGGAGTTCAACTTAGCCATGACCAAATGGTAGCGTTCCTCACGCTCACATTTGGTCCCTTCGTGTAGCGCACAAATGTTTGTCCAAACATCGTATGCGGTTTTCCAATTCCGTACACGGTTGAACACATCTTTGCCAATGCCATGGAAAAGAATGTTCTTTGCCTTGGCATTGTTCTTCTCAAAGAAGGGATCCTCGGCGAACACGGTGTCACCTATGGTAGCGGCTTTGTGCACACCAATATCCACGGCCTCAAGGTAGGCCTCCATCCGCACTTTCCAATAAAGAAAATCATCCCATCAAACATGGGTGGCGGTCCATCCCTATGGGAAATCTTGCTCTAGATGGTGAAGCCTAATTTAGAGCAACAAGGCTTTGATACCAATTGAAAGGATCAAGATGCCCAGAGGGGGCGTGAATTGGGCTTATTTCAAATTTCTAAAGCAAATATGAAATCCTATCAAGTGCCAATCACCCTGTGCCTAACGATTTGTGTGCCTTAGACTATGAAAGCGGTAGCAAGCCAAGGAAAGCGAAAACACCCTACACAATTCTAGTATGTATTGAAGAACAAGTGTAGAAAGTAATGCGGTATGAAAGAGCTAGGGAAAGATATTCTTGACACGGTGACGTTTTGCCGAGGTATCGAGGAGTCGACACTCCCCCTGGTCCTCGTTGGAGCACCTCGCAAGGTATTGCTCCCCCTCAATCCCGCGCAAGGGATGAGTGCTCTCTACAGGCTGGTTCTTCGCCACTCCGGCTCGGTGAACCGCCCACAACCGATCACAAGTCGATGGAGAAGGGCTGCCGACAATCTTCCGGCGATCACCTTCCTCCCAAGCACCACCGGACCGTCTAGGTGATGTCGATCACCAAGAGTAACAAGCCTTGATCTTCACTTGACTCACTCAAGCTTCACAACTAGAGTGGATGCACACTTGAACTCTTGTATGAACTAGAGGAGAGAAAGATGGATGGATTCGCAAATCACTCTCTCTCTTTAGGGCTCTTGCTCTCTTCCCAACCTTCTCAAGGAACTCAGCAACTCAAATGAGCAAAGGCAAGGTGAGAAGGCAAGGGGTGGGCTATAAATAGTCCCTCTCACAAACTGCCTCGGGCTGAGAAAAACTGTCTGTTTTAAGTTGGCGACGGACGCTGAGCCCAGCGTCCGGCGCCAACTGACTGCTCTCGGGTTTCTGGGAAAATATTCCCGGACGCTCGCGAGCGTCCGACGCCCATGCGATAGACGTGTCCGTCGTAAACTGTCCGTCTCTGGAGCTCTCTGCTGGCTCGACGGACGCTGCGTCAGCATACGTCAGCGTCCAGCGCCAGCGTTTGGCGCGCCAGACAGCGTCCAGCGCTCAGAAACTGGCTCTTTTAACTTCGGATTTCGTCGCGATGAAAATGGAAGTTGTTCTAGGCTATCTTACAGTCACCAAAGGCTTGTTTAGAGCTAAGGAAGTCAAGTGTGCACCACACCTAAGTCATGAAGCTCTCCTAAGTCAAGCTACTAGTCTAGACCCCCTTGATAGTACGGTCAAAGATCAAATAAAGCCCTATCTAATTCTAAGTGTCCTTCATCACCTTATGACACTTAGCCTATCACTCTAGGGTCTTCATCATGTCGTCTTTGAAATCCAAAATGATATCCGTCTTGGGGGCTAAGTGATAACCATTGATGTCCATTCTCTTTGATCACTATGGCTAAGCTACGCATAGCCTCTGTAAAACACACATTAGCCATAATAATCTTTTACTCATCGTTAATCACAGAAACCAATAGAGCCATGATTCTTCATCCACAATTTATGGTCTAATTAGATCTAGGTTTTCATAGTTAGTATGAAGAGAGAAGCCATGGTGTTTGGGTATTTTAATACCGTATTAACTGTAGTTTGTGTCTAAAAACTATTATATTAGGTAGCTTCACATGTTGCTTCAATTATATATCATCAATTTCATAATTTATGGATCCTTGGACTACCAATAGGAAATAGGTCATAACTAGATGATAAGTGTGCTTATTAAAATAGATTAATTAGTTATCCATATCTATATGTTAAATTATGTGTTAGTGATTATAATATCTATTCATGCAGAATATTATTTGAGACAATTGAGTGAGTATTTTTTTTCTTTGAAATATGCATCTCTCTTTCTTATTTCAATCATTAGAATAATTTAGGGCCAGTTCCGCTCCTGGCTTATTCGGATCCTACCAAACACTTAAAATGCAACTTGATTTTGGTGGGGAGCTTATGAGAATCATTTCTCCATTTACACCATAACCTGAGAGCTTAAAACTCTCCACCACTCCCATTGCTCCCCATTCATCACCACTAGAATCACTTCAGAATGGATTCTCATCTACTCTCCACCCTGCCCCCACACTCGAATCACTCTACCAGAGAATTAAGAAGTGGAATTCAAGAATCGGGAAGAGAGCTCTGACAAACTAGTTATTAAACAATTAATGTTATTTTTGGATTTGAATTAATTAATCACCGCGAGTGGACTCTTTTTGCAATTTAAGATGTAAAGGTTATGGATGTACAATTTTTTTTATGGATGTACAATTTTATCAAACTTGATTCAACATATTGGTTTTAGGTTGATAGATTTATTAATATCAGGAAGAGACCTACGTGAATAGAGAAGACAAAGCAAATACATTGTTCGTGCATTAGCTGTAAAAACAATGTTGTATTTACTAACATAAAACATATCATTGTCCAATTGGTTTGCCAAGGTTTTACAAAGGGTTATATGATTTGGACCAAATACGAAGAGGGTAGTTCTGCGTCTTACACAATTGGCGTCAAAGGGACGAGTTAAAGGTGAGCTCATGTATCCGATGTGTCAGCTAAGTTTAGGAACAAGAACATCACAATCTATATTGGGAGGTGGTGCTTAAGGGGGGAAGTCTTCCTTACGGAGTCAGCCGAGGAGAAAAAGATTCGTTTCCTGCAGGTTCTGAATGACCTCTCAAAGGAATATTGAATGAGGCAGTTGGCAATCAGCTTCCATAATCGAGATCTAAACTGAATACCAAGTTCGTGAAGAAAGAGCTACAGGCTACAAATATCTACGACAAGATTACAGAAGTTCAGTGGCAGGTCTTTGTTTAGCAGAAGACCTCAGACCAGCTCTTATGCATTAAGTATCACCACCGCCTTGTCATGGGTGGTTATAAGCTCCAACTTCTGAAATGAAGGCACAAGAAGAGGCAATGAAGGAAGCCGAGTTGTCGGTGCTTTTTAATGGCCTTAAAGAAAGGAGTTTAAACTATCTAAACACCATCATCCTGTCCAATTGAATTTATCAGTCCGACTTATTAACCATTGTACAATATTTTTCTAACAACAAAATAGCATTCACCAGCTTATCAGTCGTAGAAACCATAAACCAAACAACCTAAGCCGGACTGATAAATTCAAGCCAACAAGACGGTGGTGTTCGAAAACCACAAGAAAGTGATGCGGGTTTGTCGTGGATGAATTCATTAACCAATGAAGCAACCAATAATATAGTGTCGATTGCCGCTAAGGAGAAGAAAGATCATTGGAGCCCGAAAGGAAGAAGGTAGTCAACACTTGAGCATCTTCAACAGTTTGCCAAACACACTTGCTATCCTTTATTTTTTGGAAAACTAGAAAAATCATCTGTCCAACAGTTTGTCATCCAACTTGGCAAATTTTAGCAACTTAGGAAATCTCCCCCCCCCCCCCCCCCCTCACGCACAAATATGTGCGCGCATCGCCGGTAAACGTAGAGGTGGAAAGGCACAAAATAGTTTTGTTTCACTCTCAGGGTTCCTGATGCAAGTTTGCCAGAGGTGGAAGGGTATAAAACTAATTTTATTTCACATTTGGGGTTCCTGATGCAAGTTTATCAAAGATTTGACAAACAATTATACCAAACTGTTGGAGAGAGTCCATTTTTTCACTTGCTATATATTTTAGTAACTTATCAAATCACGATATTTGCCAAGTAAATTTTGGCAAACTGTTGAAGATGCTCGGCTACTATATCCCGAAGAGCGAGAGCATAATCCATCCTCGTCACCAACTCAAAAGGCACCAACCCCAACCGAAAGGCAAGATGCCTCTAAACCTAGAGCCAAAATCTAAGGGTGCGTTTGGTTGGGAGTCGAGGTAGAATGGGATGGTCCTGACTCTGTTTTATGGGACGAGATGATTATATTTTCTGTTTGGTTGGAGAGGGTTGGGAGCAACCCATTTTTTGTTTGGTTCAGAGACATAAAGATGGAATGGACAACTGACAGGTGGGGCCTATTTGTCATTTTCCCTTTTTTTCTCTCCTCATCTCTTTTCCCCCAACCGCACGACACAGGCCGAGTGTAATCGAAAAAAAAAACCCGGCCGTGCGTCCTCCCCACGGGACTCCGCCGCCTCCTTCCCCGGCAAGCTCGTCTCAACAGCGGTGGGGCAGCGCTCGCCTGTAGGAGCTCTCCCGCGAGGCGACAAGGCGGAGCTTGCCCGTGCGCTCGTCCGCGCACTCGCCCGCGAGGAGACGGGGCGCTGCCGAGCTCGCCCATGGAGGTGGCGGGCCAAATCTCGGTCGCGCCCGCGTGGCGGCGGACGGCCGGAGCTCGTCCGCCGGATCTCCCCCGTGCGCTCGGCGGCCGGAGCTCTCCCACGCGGTGGCGGTACAGGAGGTCGTCGCTCGAGCGCGAAGGCTGATGCCGAGCTCGCTACCAGGGCGGTGTCCAGCGCCGCGACTCCTCCCTCTTCTCCGTCGCGTCCGACGCCGGCTTCTCCCCGCGACCCATTTGCGTCCGACGCGCCTCACGAGCTGCTCGTCGCCTCGTCCCACTGGGACGGACCCCGTCCGTGAAAATTTTGGGGACGGGGTCACCCCGCATCTCATGCCAATATTCGCATCGGGGGCGTCCTCGCTCCACTCCGCCTCCCAACCAAACAATGCCGGTCCTAGGGCCATCCCATCCCAACCCACCTTGTACCCCAACCAAACACACCCTAACTCATCGTCACCAAGCAAGAATCCACTCTCCCTAAGCAAGAGACAGGGGCTCAAGAACTGTGCCCCAAATGGTTACAATATATATATATATATAGCTCATAGGCTATCTATAGAGTTGCCAGACCAACAGCTTAACCCTTGGAGAGGGTCTCTAATGAAAACTAGGAAAAGCGTAAGCTTCTCAATACCTCATGAAAAAACATCATTTTAGGGTTTACATTCTCTAACTCTATTTGGGTTTCCACACTTAGGCCTTGTTTGAATGCGCATGTATCTCTCTCAAACCACATGAGTTGGAGTGTATTTGAACTAATTTACACTCTAATCCACTTCCATCCATATGGTTTGAGGTAGATACATACGCATCCAAATAAGGTCTTACTAAATGTGCATCCAAACAAAGTCTTACTTGAATTCCTATGTGTTTATATTTCCTAGTCTAGCTTGCTAAGTTGGGAAGTTGGTTGATAGGATTAGAACCTAGGGTGCAAAACTCTTTTTGCATTAGAGACAACAATACTTAACAAAACTTAATTACAGCTTTAGATAGCATTTTGCATAGGTTTTGATAATTAGGTTTTAGACAGGGGCGGATATGGGCCTTGGGCAATGGGGCCACCGCCCTAGCGCGGCCCAATATATATTTTAGAATATCAGTAGTTTTTTTTGCCTGGCTCTAGGTGGTGGGCCAAATTCGTTGGACTTCTGGCCCAGCAGAGAGAAGGGAAGAGCTAATCGCTCAGGCCGCGCCGTTTTTCGTTTCCCGTACCCCGCGCCATTTCGTTTATGGGACGTCGCACACAGCACGCCGCACGGACACCTCACGCGCCTTCGGCCTCCAGCCAAGTACAGCGTCCGGCGACCATCACCCTGCACTCCTGCAACTGCAACCTGTACTGCAGGCTTGGCGCTTGCACGCGGTGGGCGGCAGCTGGCCAGCAGGCACCTTCTGCGGTTCTCACTTCTCAGACTGCCGCACAGCTCCAGCCTCCAGGTAAATTTTCTTATTCATCTATTCTCACTTCTAAGGATCCGATTTCTGAATTAAAGTTTAGAAATGATTTTGCCTTTGCTGCTGGTTGTCACGACCTTGGAAATCTTGCTATTAAGATGGTTCGAACTAAGCGACACGCAGTTTTTGAATTGGTTTATCGTTTCATTGTGTTAGCCTTAACTTTGTGGGTTGCTCTCATAATTATTTAGCTGTATTTCTAACAACTTTCATGTTTCATCAATTATCTCATGGATTTAAGTATGAAATCAAGATATTATTTAAACTTATGCATCTATGAGCTTTATTTTTTATTTATCAGCATTAGGTTAAGTGTGGACAATAAATTTGGTGTGGGTCGTATGTACATAATTTGATTGTCAGTAACATAGCTCATCAATCAATCGACAGTGGCCCTTGACGTCAAAATTGACGAGCTCCGCCACTGGTTTTAGATGTTACTGATTTTTAAGTTATCTAATTCACTCCTATCTTAGGGGACATAGTCCCTTTAGTGAGAGAAGAAAAAAAATAACACTTGGGTCAAACAAGAGCAAGGAAAAGTGCCTCGACACAACAGGGAGCTCCACATTAAATCTAACCTCAAATTCCACCTAACCGCTACTAGAGCTGTTCATCACTGGACATTATCGTTGTGCCGGATCTGCTCGGCTCCATAAGCTCCGCTACATGACTGCTGACATGTATGCTGGTGTGGAGTGGGCAGAAGCGGACCTTTTTGCTTTATGTGCACTAGTTGAGTTGAGCTCCATTGATTTAAGGGAGTTATATTACTTGGTTGCTTGCCCAGTATTCCCTTGCCAAGGTGAGGACCAACTGATGGAATCCCAAGCGATAATCCATAGCCAAAACCAGAAGGAATGATTCGAGGCCATCGAATAATGGGCACAAACTGATGAATGCTAGACTGTTGGCCGGCCACTCGATAATGGAGCGTGTGAGGCAAGACCTTCTTAGGAGTGGGTAACGAATCACTGCTAGTAGCACTACCACCATGCTTTGCACTCTTCTGGAACACACATCTTCCTGCGGGGTCAGTTCCCACTCCCTTTTTCTCTTGCCATGCTTCAAGCGAGGTTTGCTGACTAACTCATCTGGGCTAAGCCGCCAAATAAAAGGGTTTTCAGCTTCGTTGTGTCCATTCTGCCTCTCATGAAATCTAACAAGTTCAAAGCACATTCTCTAAGGCATTTGCAAATCTTCTGCATCTGTACCTTTCCCACTGACCTTGCAAAATTTTGCGATCGGTCCAAGAAATCTTCAACCTGCATAACCAGAAGCAAAATTAGTGTTTGTGTGCTTTTTCAGGGTAACAGTCTAATATTTTTGCTACTTGTTAGTGCTCAATGCACAAATACTTAACACTTAAATTGCCGACTCCTTTCTTCCATGTCTTGGAGATCCATGACGCTTCAAAATTGCTTGCGCACAGCCCATGCTCCCATAAACTCTTTGCGGATAACAGCTGCAGGACAAGGCGATTTATGGCCCTTATTAATGAACACAATCATTTCCAATAACACATTCAACAAAAAAAATGAAACTGATACCATTATAAAACAAGTGCAAACTAATACTTCCTCCATTCCAAATTATAAGAGTTTCGACTTTCCGGATACACTGTTTTTACTATATATTTAGACACAATGTATATCTAAGTGCATAGTAAAACTTATGTACCTAGAAAGCTTAATACATCTTATAATTTGTAATAGAAGGAATATAAAATACAAATCACTGTTACAATTTGAGGGGCTTCTCTCCACGGCATGTGGGCTTTATTGCCCTGGACAGCGTGGTGCAATGGAGGTACCAGTATTCAAGGTCTAGAGGGTGGCAAGTTTCAAGAGGTGGGCCTTCGATGGTGCTTCTCTGAAGTCTGAAGTTTAGCAGTAGTTCTGTGGCAGGCTGTAAGCTTTGCGTTTCTGTCCTTGATCACTAGATAGTTAACATGTGGTTATGGTTTCCTGATTGCTTTGTAAACTTTAGATGGTTGGGGATGTTGCTGGTTCTTGAACATGAGTTGTAAACACTTCTGGTCTTTGATTTTAATTGAAAGGCTGGGACATGGCCATAAAAGTCTAAAAAATAATTCTTGGCCAATGCCATACTGACAAAAAAAAGGGGAAGCTAAACTAGCTAAAGTTCAGGGGTATGGCACAGTTAGTGCCTCAAACCATAGTTCATGGCTATAATGAACGAGTACAGAAAATAACATGTCAACATGGATACACAATGAGAATTTCTGCAAATGTAGTTCGAGCTTATCTAATCTCCTATTTGTTGTAAAAAAAATATGTACAGTAAACACGTGTGTATGAGAAGAGCTCATCCAACATACCAAGGACAACTATAAAACATGTCCATATAGATTCAATCATGGCAAGTAACTTCATCCACAAACATAAGTAGGAAGATAAATCTTATAGTTACTCACTTTACTTATCAATGATACAAACAGTTCAGCCACAGATTCTTTATTTTTACTCCCAAAACCCTTAAACAGTGAAGCGTTCCTCTCAACGCTTGTGCAGTCTAACCCATCTGCAAGAGTAAGAATATAGAAAGTTATCCTTGGTTTCAGTGGAAAAGTTAGCAGAATGATGCCGGTAAAAGGAAAAACAAAGAGCACACATGATAGAAGTTAACCTTTCAACAAGTCAGAGAACGCAGGCAATATTGGAGGATGCCGGGTCTGCACTGCACATTGATGTTTATATTCTTAGCCATGTATCTAATGAGTTGCTACTCAAACACTACCATAAAGCTAGGTAAATGGAGTAAAATCCAATTTCTGGTACACAGAATGCGATAGCATGAAGTGTAGGAATTTAGACTGAGGAAGTGTAGCAGATAGATATCTATCACGTTTTCTAAACTAGCATAAATCCTATCCAGAATTTGTCAATACTAAAGGAGATAATTTATAGGTACAATATGTTTCATCTTATTTTCTATACAAATGAATCCAAAGCTTGTGTCTTCAAATACAGATTGATTAGTAGGTCAATTAATCAAAACAAAAGGTAATGGGACAGTTACTTGCAATTTAATGACCAAACCAAAATAATAATTAACCATGGTACCTGCAAATGGAAAGCAACTAGTGAAACAATTGACATGGAGCTCATTGTTAGTTGTCTTGGGCTATTCAAATCATGTACTTTAGCCCAGAACTTAACCTGCAGAACAAATGGGAAAGGAAAAGATTGTTGTCACATAGTTTCAATTCGGCACATGCCTTTGCTAAGTTACTAATTAGAAAGAAAAAAAAGATTGCATTACCAAGTAACTTAGTATCTGAAATCTTTCATCAAGCGAGGAAACAAATTTGATGATCATTGACCTTGTCATGCCATCTTTATTTTCAACTGAAATATCACACTCGATCCCTGTGCCACGATCAATAACCTTCAGTATAGGCACCCTAGCACTTGCAATAGGTAAAACACCACAGAAAATTCCACTTCCTGGATGGATCAGAAAAGAAAAGGTTGAATATATTTACAGAATTTAATGGGCATGCAATTAATATCTTAAAATATTATGTCTGGGGAAATACTTACTTTGATGAGAATATAGAACCTTGGAAAATTTCCTGATAATAGAGATCATTTGCTTGCGAGTATATCGCTCATCAGTATTAGCACTGAAATTGATAGAGAGGTCCAGGTCACTACGAGGAGTAAATAAATCCATCGTGAATGATCCAAATGGTTCCACAACCGGAGACCCACTGTTACCTGAAATTTGTGTTAAATAAAGGTTAAATCAACATGTAAGAGACGAAGTTCAATGTTCTGATGTGACTGGTATATGATTTCCTGAACATCTACAGCTACAAGAGTTCACCCAATGCTCGGTGTCATTGCTCAGTGAGTTTGGCCCCAATAGAGTTCTGTTATTGGCAATAGACCAATACAACATCTATGTGTTCCCTTTTCTTTTTGGAAAATTCTTCATGTTTCCTAATACATCTTAAAGCAGTGCATGGTGAAACAACAGGTGGTGCGTGATGATATATCTTGAAGATATTTGATGCAACAGGTCAGGATATAAACTACTACTATCAGCATTGTGCTGGTAATCGCCTAGATTTTCCTCCACAACTGATTTCATGGACTCAAAAATGAAGAGAATTTTTGAAACAATAAATAGATAAAGAGAGTTCTCAGATAGAGAAACTGCAAATTTTATAACTAATCACCAGTCAGCATTCATATTACTACTTATTAGGGATGAATTTGGAGGTTAGAAGTCGACGACTATATTCAAATAATCGATAATGTGCAAGAAATAGAAACATACCAAATCTTCGATTCACCATCTCCCTGAAGACATCAACCAAGGCGTTGCGCTGGTCATAGTCAAGTGGCTTGGGACGCAGAACGGCGTACGCCTCGAGAAGCAACTGATTGAGAGCTGGAAGCAGACAGGGATTGAGTGATATTGCAGTCAACTCCTCCAGCTCCAGACATTCAGCATTCCTGCTTAACACTGCACAGGAGAAGATAAGAACGGTTATATCTGACAAAATCCCCACCGTGGGTCGCACTAAAACAAATCCGGGATAGATCGACAGTTGGATCTGAAAATGAGTAAATGAGGAAATCTGCTTTGGCTGTTTGATTTCTGGAGCGCAGGGTCCAGCTGTACATGGAAGCATGAACCGGCAAAGCAGGCCTGACACTAGTTCTCTATGTAATGAAAACGCATGGGACGGCAGCAAAAGCACAAGGAACTAGTAAGAGGTACCTTGATAATCCCATATGCTTGCCTCGCTGCACCTGCAACAAGGGAAAAGAGTGAAATCAATACCCACAACAGTAACAGTGTGAGCGCGCGCGATGCAGAAATGCGATCCGAGCACCCCGAAAGAGAAGGGAAGGGAACCAAATCGATTGTCTCCCATGGAGTAGATTGAACTTGGGGTTGTGGGGGGAATTGAAAGGGTTTGTGGGAGGGACAGACTAGGGAGAGAGACTGACTGAGAGGAGTCGGAGTCGGAGTCGGTGTCGTGGGACATGGAGGAGCTGGCCGCCAGAGTCGCCATGGCGAAGGACCACTGCTCGCCGTGCCTCTCTCTCTACTTCGATTCAATTCAATGTGGCAAGGTGGGGGACGGCGCTCCTTATTTAATTTAACAGGAATGGGCCCGCCCGGTCACAGACTCACAGCCCACAGGTGCTCTCGCCCGCGGCTGAAATCTGCAGGCCTCTAGGGGCGAAGTGCACGTGTAATCGGAGCCGCTGGTACCAGAAGTCTTGACCACCAGTTTGGAGGTTTATTAAGTTTAATTAATTTATTATTATTATATATATTTAATGTAATTAGAGATGAAAATGATACGGATATTTAACCAACATCCGTTCGACCGAATGATATAAACACTTATTTAGATAGTTATTTGGATATCTGGATTTTTTTAGATACATATATTAAAATGGATGTTTTATGCTGATATCAAATACAAGTGTAATCGTTGTGTTATCGTTGTGTTCGTCGACTGTTGCTATTTTGACTGTTTTGTTGTGTGAGAACAATATTATTTCGGACCAAGAAGTCAACTGATATGGGATAATCGGGGGAAAAAAATTGGATATATAACTATCCGCATACTATCCGACTCCAGCCAGCCAGCGTTGTCCGTCAGGCCAAAGGCGCATAGGTCACGGCCCACTAGAGTCCTACCGCGGTTGACGATGCATGAGGCCCGCCTAGCTCCTGCTGCCACTGCACGTTGAGGCCTCGGTGCTTTATGGACACTGCTTGCGTCTGTATTAATATTTGGTTACCATAAATGACATTAGCTGACATCTGCGGCACCTTTTAAATTTTAATTTTTATTAACTTTCTCATACTAACTCTAAATTAGACAAATAATATATCCATTATGCTTGTCAGAATGAGCTCTTAGCAATGATGCACTCAATTTCGACATTTGAGATTCTTGCGGTGCTGAATATTTTATTTTATCTAGTATTCTCCAAATTCGATTCATACCATATTTGATATTTATTATTCATATTTGAAAAAATTCAATACCAGCGATATTTGTTCGTATCGATCCGTTTTCATCTCTAACTATAGCATCATATTATCAAATCATGAACTAATTAGATTTAACAAATTTATCTCGCAGATCAATTTTAAATATGTGCAATTAAATTTATAATTAGTCGTTATTTAATTAGTATCAAATATACAAAGCAACAAAGACTCTTTGGCCAGGGAAACCAAATACCCCCAAGCATCACCACGAAGGCGGACCAACGAGGCGGATGCAAAGGGGGTATTTGGATGCAACGACTAAAGTTTAGGGGGTATCACGTTTCACGTTGGGTGTTCGGATACTAACTAGGACTAAACATGGTCTCATTATAAACTAATTGTAGAGTTCGTGGCTAATTCACGAGACGGATTTATTAAATTTAATTAGTCTATGATTAGCACATGTTTCTATAGCAACACATTATCAAATCATGGAGTAATTAGGTTTAATAGATTTTTCTCAAAAATTAACCTCTATCTATGCAATTAGTTTTATAGTTTGTCTATACTTATATTTTTAATTAGTATCAATCATGGTGGAATAAAAAATCCGATGTGATAAAAACTACAGTTTAGGATAATGTATTTAAACGGTGGCTAGAAAGGAGTAAAAGAAAAATCAATATAGGAAACAATGTAACGCGGCAAAAAAGTGGCAAGAAACCCACAACCGGGAGGGAACCAATCAAGGCGCCGCAATGTCTTTGTAGGAAGGAAGAAACACACTCGTGACAATGTTCCGCACAGTTGAGTTAAGGTTCTATTCATTAGACTATTTTAACACTATTTTTCAGCGAACGAAAATTATGTCTCACAACACTTTTCTCTTACAACAATCAGTATAAATTAAATTTTAGCTAAACGAATAGCCCCAAAATCTAGTTCAGGATTTGTTGCCTGCACTCTAATTTTCCACCTCCGTACATGTGAATTGGAGTGATTGAAGTCTGAGAAAAAAAAATCAAGCATCCGCGAAACATCTCCCGTGATACAGAGCACCACTTTCACACCCATCTACGAATTAGAGACCTGAAATATCATGACCACCACTATCAAGGAAGCTAAGGCCCACATCAAAATCACAAAAACATTCCGAGGGGACCAAGCCGCACACTGTGCTGCACAAACAAAGATACCAGTAATTTCCTCCTTTTTCTCATGTTTCAACAACCTCCAAACCCATTAGTCGTTGACTCGTTGTGGAACAAAATTAGCAGTGACCCAAGTCCCAATCAGAGAAGGCCTCCCCGTTCTGCCGCCACACCCAAAACCGTACATTACTTACAATAGGGCAGGCAGACCAAAACGAAATGAACCCAGAGAAAAATTAACCAACGGATTAGAGAGAATGAACAAAATTGAATACAATCATAGACCACCCGCTAACAACTCCACACTGAGATCCAAACACAATTCAGGCTTCTTCTATCTTCTTGCCGTCTTCCTTGTATCTACATGATGAAGTATGCTCGGATCACCTCGATTATGGGTGCACGGCACAGCGGGCATTTCCCTCCACCTCGAACCAATTCATTCGCGCATTTTGAGCATGTGCACATGTGCCCACATCTGATCAGTAATAAACAAAAAAAACAAGTTCACAGCTACTACCAACATATAGACTATGATTAAACACACCCATCCAATAAATAACAACATTGTCGATGCGAGCCAAACCTGTACAGAAGGGAGTCAATTGGAGTCTCACAGCATATGCAGCAGGTCCCTTTTCTCACATTTATCCATTTTGAACCATCGTCGATTATTTCTTTACTTTCACCACCTGAAATATCAACTACACATATGTGGACGTATGGAAAGTGAAATGCAATAACAGTACCATATATGCAATATCAACTCAAGTATGACATAGTTGCGTACATTATCAACTTAACTAGTATAACTAGTATAATATAATGCTTCCCGTGCACTATGGATGCAAATCAGCATTCCATAATATCACAAACAAGTGCTGTGCAATCCAATGGAACACAGATACTATTAATGTGTTTGGGGTACCTTATTATCCTAAACTATGTACCAATTTCAAACCATAGTCCATAGCATAAGATGTCCAACATCCTGGCTATATGTTTCAAATAAGATAAGCTATAGTTAGCATTTTGCACCTTATGTTACTATGATTGATACACATGGCTATGCCAAGACTCAAGAGGTCAGTCATCAATTTTCAGAGCTCATATTGCATTGAATAAGGAATTAAGGATGCTCAAAATTGCTTCCCTGAGTTTTCTCAGTTCAAACAAGTAACAGCACTGTAGGAAATGTAGCAAACATGACCATGCTGATTTACTAACCTTGCTCCCCAATGAAACGATTCAAGGCTGCTGATACTTCTTGCCTTACAGAACGCTGCAACTCTAGCTGCATATCCATGCAAGCTTCCAACATCCTTTGCATATGGCTCATGCCTTGCTGAAGTCTAGCCATATCAGCTCTTAAATCATTGATGGCCTCCCATTCCTGAACAGAAAAAACAAAATAAATATGAGCCTTTGGCACACATAACATATAAGCTATTCCCCACACTTAATCTAAATAAAAGAGTTGAGTGCATTAGCCTACTATAAACACAACCTACCAAATATGCTTTACAAATGCACCATAAACAACAAATGTATTGTATTCCAAACACCAAAAAGATGAATTGAGCAAAGTAAAATATTAATGTACGTGTGGTAAGGATATCAATGGTAATAGCTCACAATATCAGAAGATGAACGATGAATGTTTTGTCTGATCCAATTATTACGATGCAACTCTGAATGCCAAAGTGGCTGACGAGGAGGCATAGGTGGAGGTGGAATCACTAAAGGAGGCCTGTTGACGGTGTTCTGCAGTTCCTGGTCCTCATCATCTCTTTGCTGCTCCTGATTTTGATCTGGTGAGGGAGGGGCAGGAGCTGTTCCTTCCAGATCCCAAGGGAGAGGACCACGACCTTGCCGTTCAACATATGACCGGATAAGCCGATCCAAGTTTTCACGAAAAGCACTGTGAAGAAGATTAGAAACGCTCCTTCTGCATATTAAGACAATTTTAGTATTTATAAACACCAATTAAATTGCTTGTAACAACTTTCTTTAAGAAAGAAACAATAACCTGCTTAGAAGTTCCCTCAATTCTGTGCTGTACACATTATCATCATCCCCAGGGATGAATGTATTAGTAGCTCTTCTAATAAGAGCAGCATCATGGTCAATTGGTTGGTCAGAATTATTATCATGCCAATTGTCTGCAGTATCATTAGACTCGTCATCATTATGCCACTCTTCATTTACTTCAGGGAGATGATCATCACTCTGCCATTCATCATAGACTTCAATAGGATGATCATCTCTGCTCCATTCCCCATGTGATTCCTGAAAATGATTATTGTCAGGCAGCTCTTCAAGCACTGCAGGAAGATTATCACTGTTATGCTGATCTTCTTGCGCTTCAGGAAGACTACCATCGCTGATGGACCCTTCAAGTCCTTCAGGACGATGATCAGCACTGGTTGACTCTTCATTTGCATCTGGAAGATGATCGCTATTATCCTCTTCAACTGCTGTCCCCTCATGAGAAGAGATGTTGTCTGCATTTTCATGCCAACTTCTCTCAGATTCCTCTCCAATCACAGCATGGGAAAATTGTTGCCAGTCTCTTCTCTCATGTTCCAAATCTTCCTGACTTTCTGCCTGACTATGAGATCCACAGAAGACTTCAGCAATGCTAGGGCTGCCACTTTCAAATCCTGATGTTGTTGCCGTACTGTCAATTTGCTGAAGGCTGATATTCTCACTTGTCCGCTCATGTCTCCCCTGAGTAGTTTCAGAAGGTCTTAATTCAGAAAGATCATTTGTAGATAATTCAACGTCGTGAGCTGAAGAAGCATCCACTTGGCTATCTGCTTGACCACGGACAAGATTCTCCAATCTGAAGCGGAACTCTTCTCTAGTTATTAAAATTAATGAGTATTATTATTTTACTTAGCACATGATGAAACTCAGCGGCATTACAATAGTACATTTTAATAGCACTAACAAGATTTGTCCATATAGTAAGTGAATGCACCAGCTTGTGATTGTTAAATGTGATCAGAAGAGAGAGAGAGAGGATGGATAAGTAGATAACACAAGTAATCAATTGACTAGCTAGTTAACAAGTTGATATAACTAACTGATATGTTAGGACCAAACCACATATTAAAGAAAGTAATCACATCATCTAGCCGTGGTGGAAACAAATCACAGAGCTCTTTGTAATGTTGTGATCATTTCTTTGCGTCCATTAATAAGTGGAAGTGGTAAAGTCTAACAGTGGGATGGATGCAATTTCATTGCGAAAGTAATAAAAATTGGGTTCACCTGCTATGGAACAAAAATATATCTCCATACTAACAAAATGAGCTAAACATTTATATGTCATACAATAAAATGACACCATGCGTCAAATATTGCAAGGAGACAATAAGATAGTAAAATAGCTGAATAGCTCTCAAAGTTGCAAACATTTACAAATAGAACTCTGGTGTTCTTTTAAGCAAAGATAAAATTCAGTCTTTGCCTACATTATTTTGACATAACAGAGAACAAAAATAAGGTTAGAAGAACTGATGTGCAAGGATGACATGATGATTAACACTTTGGAGTTAGAAATGATAATATGAGTGACAATAATCTGAAGTTGAGCACTGACTGCTCGGTGAATTAAAGTTTACGTTACTAACAGCACAAGCATTTCATCCTTTATTATCAGCATCATATAACAGTACAACACTTTTTATCATTTTTTATGTGCTACTAGCATCTTTCTGCTTCAAAAGGGAGAACATTTGCAAACTAACAGAAAAACCAAGGGCAGCAACAGCTGAAGCAATATTAAGCATCATGAACTCCTTAAAAGATGTAACCCCACCAAATACAGCATCAGAATGTAGCAGCAGTATCTATATCCATTTAGCAGCCAGCCTCAACATTCTTGTCTCAGCACGCGAGCTGACACATACCTCAAACCAGAGACAGGATGACGTTGTCGCAGCTGGCCAAGCTCCCTTGCGGCCACAGATGGGGGTCTCCTCTCCTCCGGCAAACCACCGTTGCGCAGAAACCGACCCCGAAGCAGCGCCTGCAGTAAAGACGGTAATTCTGATCACGTCAGTCAGATATATCTGACAAAGGCAGAGTAGGACACTATATTGTCACAAGTAATGGAACAGTGAGTTGAGATATAAAGAAGCACGGACATGGATTCTGTTGCGATGCGGGAAGTCGGAGACGGCGCGGTGCTGCGAGAGGCGGTGGAGCTCGGCTTGGCGGTCGGCGGCCATACGCATGACGAGCTCGAGGCGCGCCTGGCGGCCGCGGATCCTGGGAGCGTCCCTGCGCGCGTGTTCAGGGACGGGGGACGGTGGGGGCCCAGTGTCGTCGTCGCGGTCGCGGGCAGCCATGTGAACCCAGTCCCTGACGAGGCGCACCCGGTCGCGCTCGATCTCGCGGAACCAGGAGAACGAGGAAGAGGAGGCGCGCGAGATCTGCACGGCGGGCGCGCGGCGGAGGAGATCGGGGGAGCCCTCGCGGCTGGATCCAGCGTCCCAGTCGCTGTCGCTGCGGGGCTCAGAGGGCTCACGGCGGCGGCGCGGGGTCATATCGATGTCGGGAACAAGGGGAGCTGGGGCTGGGACTGGGACTGGGACTGGGACGTCGCCCATCGCCGCCGGCCGCGATGAGGCATGGGGCGGCGGGAAGCTGCTGCTGATTGGATTGGGTTGGGTTGGATTGGGCTAGAGCGAAGTCAATCCCCACCCCACCAGAGTCCCAGCATCGGAGGAGGCGCCGACGGAGGGGAGAAGGAGAAGGTGGAGTCGAAGCAAGCCCGTCCAATTCCCTTCCAACGGGGAGACGACACCACTCGCCGCGGCTAAAGGGTTTTCCATTTTCCATTATTTTTTTTCTTTTAAATATATAGGATAAGAAATTCTGGAGGGAAACTCAAAATTCTAAAACTATTATTATGTTTGTCTAAAAAAAACTATGAGTTGTACATATTTTCCCCATGTGTCAAACAATTATTTAGACCTCCACTCTAGCTCTCTAAATTTCATACCGTATAAATTATTATATTATTATAATATGAGGAAAAAATCTCAAATCGTCCATCCTTGCTCGATGGCTAAGTAACCAAATGTTAAAGTTATTAGAATAAACCTCTCTGATATCTAGTTTAGCTAGACTTGAACAGGGATTTAGACTAATCACAGGTTGGTGCATCAGCTAGAGTTCTTTTACACTCCACCAATAAAATATCGTATTTGAAATTGTTGTGCTTGATACATTTTTCTATGTGTCTGCTTATTTAGTGGTGGAGCTTAGTGAGGGCCATAGTGGCTCTAAAAATAAATAATTTTTCAATGTATGTCTTATTAGTTGCATCACTTTTAAGAGCTAATGGTATCCACCCCTCCTCTTATATTTCATATCATATTATCCTCTTCGATTTTATCGGCCAAGCTCCGCACAATATAATTATTGTATTTGGTGCACCACCTACACTATCCTTCATGCCCACATAAAACCCAAAACATCTAAATATTATGCTTCCATAATTCTGTATATTGCACTTCCATAATTCTAAAGCAACAAGTGTAATCAACTAAGTCATTTTCTCTATTGTTCGTCCACTTGATTGAGAGAACAACTCCACTATACACCCATAATGCTAATGTTTTACAATATGAAATTCAAAAGAGTTATTATTTTTACATGTTATATTGATTCTATTAAATTATAGTACAAAGACTATAAATCATCTGTTTTGTAATGGAAAAGGGTTGAGATCTAGTTAAAAAAACAAAGATAATCAATAATCAATAAATTGTATTTAAAGAAGTGCATATCCATACACTCAAATCCAATCCGATCAAATCAAATCTATCAATTAGGGAAAATGCTCCCATTCAACAATGATTAATATTTTCTTCTTACAATGTGTTCCTTATAGAAGGAAAGTGGTGAGATATTGAGAGCTTGTAGAATATAGTTTCACACAGAGAGCAAGTATAACATACCCAAAGTTATGTATGGAAACTACATCCACATATTTAATTATTGGTACATCAATAATTTGATAGATTAAGACATATAAGTTCTAATTAACTTCACATTATGAATGCAGATACAAAATGATAATATTCATATTGTGCATCCAAGTCACACCATAACTCAAAAGTCAAAACACTCACATTGATTTGTGATACAATTTGAGTTCCTTCCATTGTATAGCCATTCAGAATATGATTGCCTATATGTGATAGCAAAAGAAAAAATATCTTGTGTAACGATAATTTGTTTAAGGACCATTGGGATTCTTTTCCCTCTATAAGTTTTCCTCGTTAAGATTTAATGCAGTAATACTTAGGTAATTACGTACCTAAAAACTAAAAATTTAAATTTCAAAACAAAAGGTTTACATAATACCTAAGTGATTATATAAGTAATTCATTAACATAGCAGAGTAAGAAAATAGCCCCAAAAAAGGGATTGGACACTCCAGCTAAACTCTGATCCAATTAGTAGTATCACAATTCACATATTGATCTAGCAGAAGTTAAATGCTGACGAAGAAAAAGGAAAGAAAAGGTGTGTGTGATACTACTATCCTTGAACTCAACTTTTGTTGTCTGCTGCAACTATACAAATAGAATCATGAGTGTGTCTAGGTGGGCACAACCACACATGTATTTGTAGCAGTGAAATTCTCCTGTCTCCTTAGCCAACCACCATTTGCAAGGTCTAAAGTGAGGGGGAACTCAACCCTGAACAAAACTCTCCTCATTATACTTGAGTTGCAAATCATCAAATTGTTCTTAGAGGATTCCAATGGCCCACATGGTGTCTGCTATCACTTGTTCCTTTTCGGTACCTAGGTTAGAATCAGTTCACACAATATCAGATACATACTTCAAGAATAGCGATATCATACCACTCCTCTCACATCGGTATCTATTAGCAGCAGACGACTCACGCTATGTGTTTTCCTCCCCGCTCGTCTCTTCTTCACCCACAAGCAACTTCAGCCTTGACTCAACCCAATGGTGGAGCTAGATTAAACAAACACCTTGCAATTGAGCTTTAAACACTCATAAACAATACCAAAATGACTATTTACTAAATGAAGATTAAGTCGGGCTGGGAGACAATTATCCACTTAGTCTCGCAACTAAGTTGCACCCCTGTCTAAACCAACCAAATGTCGCTTTCTCTTACGTTGAAATAGATCACACTAGTACTTAAGACTTGTTTGGATACCCAACTAAAGTTTAGGTAGCTAAAATTTTAAAGCTAAATTTTAGCTTGTATGCTCCAGCTAATACATTCAACTAAATTTTAGCTGTATTTAGTTAGGTTGAACTAGCTAAACTCAGCTAAACTTTAGATAGAGTTTTAGGTATGCTGTTTGAATACATGACAGCTAGATTTAGCTAGCTAAAGTTTTATTACATCTAAACAGGCCCTTAATCACACTGCCCGTCGCACCAGTCCTACTCTGCTGATGTATTGCGTCTAGAATGTTTTGGGACCCGGAAAAGAGTGCTCCTAGTCACATGACGATGAAATCTTCGTCCATGAACCGATGGACACAGGACACACACTTGGGCTCTTGGCAAAACAAATAAGGTCTTGTTTGGATGCATATGTATCCACCTCAAACCTCATGAATTGGAGTGGATTGAAGTGTATATTAGTTCAAATACACTCAAACACATGTGGTTTAAGTGAGATACATGTGCATCCAAACAAGACCTAAAGAAATAAAACGATCTAGAAAGGATAAAGAAATGCATGGCAAATCGAGTGTCGCCTCGAGACAGCTGAGCCAGTAAAGAACTAAAGATGGAGAGCAGAGCTCCCATGGCCATGATGGCCTCCTCGGCTTCTCCGGAAGCGCGAACGGACCGGCGATCGGGGAATCGGCTCCTCTAACTTGCAGTTTTCTACGTCCACGGACGTACTCCACCGGATGCCCTCCATTGTTGATCCAGCGGTGGAAAGAAAATAACGCAGGAAGGCACAAATGGATCGGCCCATGTACGTGTTGCGGCCCAACAACATCGAGAACCACTGCTATTTTGAGGAAAAAAGAAAAAATGCAGACGCTCCAGATTTGTTTGCCACCGACAAAGATGGTCGCCGGCAGGTTGCCGCCGCTCACCCCCCCTCCCCATCAGCGCAGGTGACCAGGCCCCTAGACAACACCCTCTCCGAACGCTGCCGCTCCCTCGTCATCATTCCCATTCCTCGGCTCCATGAAGGAGACGTGCTTGAAGATGGTCGTCGATGGTTGCTGCCACCGCCGGTCGCCGCCTCTCTCGGCGTAGCCGTGCTGGCGCGTGAGCGGGTCCCTAAGAGAGCGAGGGGAAAGGGAGGAATGGTGTCTGCTACTACCAAGCCTGCAGCACCATAGAATGATGAGCACCACACACAGCTCTAAAGGACGGTGGCAAGTTGAGGCCAATGTTCAGACTTCAGAGTTGTAGTAGGCTGAATTGAAAATGTAAAATGACATGAATTGATATTGTAGCTCAGTATTGATTATGACGATGGAATGTTTGTCAATTTGAGGGTCTGATTACCTTGTCACATTGAAACTGCAGTGGTATTTTGATAATTGTATCGGTTTGAAAACTCTGAAGGCCAAAAGAGTTTCAGATTTTGTGCTTAAGAATGTCAATTCAGTTGTGAAAATATTTCAGTTATAAAGAAATGCATTGTTTAATCATCATAGATATTTGCATACTACCAATAGAAAACTAAATTATATATTTACATAACTAGAGTCATGTGGGGATAGAAAGATGAAGATATATATATATATATATACCTGGGAGCACATAATAATATGTGGCAAAAGGAAGATAGCTAAAGACATACATATATATCTGGGAGTACATACCTAACATATGGCAAAAGAAAGCTAGCTATGCAGATACATCCACCTGAGAGCAAATGGCTGATACGTGGCATATGATTCTCAATGCCCCCAAAAATTACTGCATCTTCATAACAGGAATAATTCACCAAAATCCAGTCAGAAAATCGCTTGGTATTGGTCCTTGTAAATTAAATGAAGTAGTGTTTTGTAAACAAAATTATCATCTCTAGATTTGTAATAAACTGACTTATATGAGCATATTACCGTCAACATTTGAGTGAAGCTAACTTGTGCTTGTGCATTTCCACCTTATGTTTGGGCTTGTGCAGCACCTGAATTAGAGAATTCAGGAAACACTTGGAGCAATTCAACTTGTCCTTGTGCTTGTGTACCACCTGAATTTGAGGCTTCAGGAAATAATGGACAGATTGCACCACCATTACTTGCCTCCTATGCATGTGCAGCCTCATTATTAGCCTCTTCTCCATACTATGATGTAGCTTTATTTTGTCTCTTTTTTCTAGCCTTGTGCTTCTTATCAAGCCAAGTTCTTTTTCATTTTGAACTTTTTGTTTGGACATCCTTTTTCTTCATAGTAGCATTGATCAACAAATCATTTGGTGGACTAGCATTTGTGGAAACTGTACATACATCATCAAAAGTGCTTGTACTTGCATTGATTTTTTCTTCAATTTGTTTGCCAAGGATGTCAAGTGTGTTGTCCACTAGCAAAGTACATTCAGGAAAGTTGGCTGCTTGATGTGCCAAATTGAGAAATTTACGGGACATATATCTGAAGCGAAGCATAGCATCTATCTTTGGATTTTCGATAATGTTTCTCCCTTGGTTGTCTTGTACAGTTCCAGCCCGTGCTTTCCTTGTCCAACGCTTTAACACATATTGTGGTGGTAGTGACTTGATATTCATCAAATCAAGAACCTTAAGAGCATGACCACACAATATTCCAATTCTATCAAATTGCTTGCAGCTGCATACAACTGTTTGCTTCAAAGGATCACCAACAACTTTATACTCCTCCTCTTATGTACAATCTCCTACTAGATATGAATTATTTTCATCTAACACCTTGGTCCAAGCTGCCAAGGATCTTTCATATTTACCTTGAAAAGCTTCAAATACAATAAGTGTATACAACTTGCTAGCCTGCAACAACATAGGTGGTGGTCTCCTCATACCCATTTTAGGTAACTTTTTCCTTGAATCAAATTCTGAATTTAGTTCATTGTTCCTTTTTCCTTGCACCACCCTTTCAAAATGCTTAAAGAACCGGATGATATCAAAATCAGATTTGAAATGGATTTTCAAGTCGTTGTTCAAACTCTCACTTAATTGTGTGCTTCTCATTCCTAATGTGAAGACATCCTTCATGTAACATTCGGCCCATTTTTCTTTCAATTTGTATATACTATCCAACCAAGTTTGCTTGCTCACCTTTTGCCTCATGAGGTTAAATTTTTGTTCAAATTCTGCCATGTCTTCATATTCAAACATGCAGGCACTAAAATCTGATAGAATACTTAAGCTTTCATCATTCTCTATTTTCTTCTCTGTTTTCTTCTTCTTCAGTTTTTTCTTCTCCTTTTCCTTCTCTTCATCCTTCTCTTCATGTAGATGTTTGATAGCATTTTGCATGATGTGGAAGGTGCATAATCCATGCCATGATTCTGCAAACACTTCTGCAACTGCCTTTCCCATTGCTGCATCCTGATCTGTGTAGAAAGTTTTAGGATGTTGTTCATTCTGAGCTTTTAGAAAGGTCTCAAACAACCACTTAAAGGATTCAAATGTCTCATCATACATGAGAGCAGCACCAAAAACTACAGTTTCTCTAAAGTGATTAAATCCAACAAATACACCAAAAGGTCTACTCTCCTTATTTGTTCCAAAAGTAGTGTCAAAACTAACAACATCACCAAAATGTGCATAATCCATTATCATTTTAGCATCAGCCCAGAATATATTTGTTATTTGTTCTTGGCAATCCATTTGCAATGCAAACTGGAACGATGAATTCTCTGCAATTTTGTCTTGGAAATACTTAAGCATACTACCGGCTTGTCCATATGGCATCTATCGTTGGTGCTTGGTCTGTAAATAATTCTTGTGATCACGAAGGGTGTAGCTAAGATTAAGTGGACCACCAACTTGGCGAGTAGCCAACTCGTGGGCAGCTTTTGGCCAAATTCCTGCATCATCTGCTGTTTCAATTTCAAAAGCTTGCAAATCTGAAATTTTTCTTTGTGACACCATTAAGTGTAAAGTTTCTGGCAGATGAAGTGCATGATTATGTTCCAAAACCAGCTCAGACACTTTCAAAATTCCCTTCTCTCGATCCATTTTCAGATTCATATGGGCTTGACAATCGGTTCTAGTTTCAGCTCGAGGGCATTTTGTTAGGTGATCTCTTTTGTCTGGCAATCAATGACCCTCATTTGCACAAACAAATTTGCATGATGTAATCTTGCCATCAGATGGTCTTTTGTTTGTATACATTTTTCTGACCTCAAAGCCTTGTTTTCCACCGTAGCTAAGCCAAAATGCCCAAGCTTCATTCGAATTTCCAAATTCCATGCTAACTAGAGGTACCAAGCCAGGTAGCATTTCTCTGGAACAGGAAACATAACATGAGCAGGGGACTTATGCAATTGCAAAGAATCTGAAAATTGAAATTGGCTTATGGGCTCAAGCTATAAAGCATATTATATAAGCAAATTTTGAGAATCTTTTATAAACATAATATGTTTGACAATCGGTTCTATGGGTTTATAAACCCATGTACTGGCCTAATCAAGCATATTTTGCTGTACTGGGCTGATAAGCAAAATTCTTTTAATAACCCTAGATCCCATGTCAAACATATTATATAAGCAAAGAATCGTTGTACATGGGTTTGAAACAACAAAATCCATTAACATGAGTAGAGGACTTATGCAATTGTAGAGAAAGTTCATTTACTAATTAAAGATCTCATGACAAATAGAATATATAAGGAGAGAGTAGCTGTAGTGCTGCGCATGGGATTGAAACAACAAAATTCATTTGATGTCAAATAACAAGTAATACAGAGGGGGTTATATTACTCACTTGTTAGGATCGCGATTCACTTGGTTAGCCTCTTCTTCGGTCTCCATGGTACAGAATACAAGAGCAGACATAGCTTGTCACTCGAGTGCTTGAATAAGCCAACGAATCACCCTCTTCATCGATGGAATAACCTGGAGATCACTCCTTCGCGCCTCGTCTGTGCAGCTCTCTCACCATCGTCCCTTTTTTTCACTGCTGCGCGCCAATCTGTGTAGACCGCCCGCTCTTTTTCTTTCTTCTCGTGTCTTTTCCCCTTCTCAGTCTTTCCTTCTCACTCGTGCTGTACTGGGCTGGGATAGGCCCAAGCTAATGGGCCAACGTTTGCCGAGTTCTATGGCTGTTTGCTCCCTGCCGCTGGATCAGAAATGGAGGGCATCTGGTGGAGTACGTCTAGGGACGTAGAAAATGGCTAAGTTAAACGAGCCGGTTCCATCAAATTAGCCTGGGCGGCTGTCCAAGTTGGCAGCTACTCCATGCTCCGGGGGCGGATGGATCTGTGCCAACAGCCCAACACGACAACACCGGAAGCTGTCCCGCAAGCCCCAACTGTCTGATCGACTCGCGTGTCCCGTTCTGGTTCACGGGGCAGCCCGTACAATCCCATGTACGTGTAGGCCAATGACACGTGGGCCCACTACCCGTCCCTGTCTTCGAGTAGCTCGGGATTTCGTACCGTGCTACGAGCCGACAAAGGGCAGCGTCTCTTGTTGGGTTCCAATGCTTCAAAAACCGCACGACAATGAATCGAAGCAGCAGCAGGCACATTTCTTTTCACAGAAACAAACACCATCCTCACGCAGCAACGCCATCACCACCAACCCTTGTAATCGTACAGCGACACGCCAAACGTCGAGTGCGTGATACAAGTGATACTCATGCACGGAGTTCAGGTTGCTGATCCACACCGGAGCTCCTCGTTGGCCTAGAGAATTCACCATCCGTCAAGGGATTTACATTGCATCTATGCCAGACAACAAGGAAGCCGGTAACAACGAGAGGCATCAGCTAGGTGATGAGCTCGACGCTGAAATCCCAGAGCCTCTTGGCCAGCTCCATGTCCTTGGCCTTCGCGCTTGCCTCGTACAGGTTACTGTCGCAGAAGTACTTCCCGGACACGCCCTTCACCTGCGGGTGGAGTGCCACATAGCATGTAGTTGCCGCACCCTGTTTAGTTTAAAGCAAACCAATCAGAGCCCCCAAATTGTAAACTAGACTGGCATAATCATTCATCTAATCTACTTCCTCCGTCTGAAAAAAAATGCATTCTTGTTTTTCGAGAAATCAAACTGATTGAATTTTGACTAAGTTTATATAAAAAACTACTAGTATTCATGATATAAAGTAAGTACCATTAGACTAGTTATAGAATATAATTTCACAATAAATTTATTTGTAGACATAATCTTAATACTATTTACTATAAGCTTGGTCAAAATTGTGCTAACTTGAGTGACACGACTCATGGTTAAATTCTTCTGTGGAGGGAGGTAGTACTGTACTAGGGTGCACCGTGTAGCTGGGTGCACATGATTGCATGACATGGCCAGCACAGATATAACTTTAGCCTATTGCTGGAAAAAATCAAGATTTGCAATGCCTACCACAAATCCAGTCAACCTAGTATAGATGACAAGCATTAGTAAGCACTAGTGGGGTTGTAGTTGTACAGCAGACTGTTAAGTTGCACAGCACGGCAAAGTGAAGGTCCCATGACATTGTGATAAGAATGACCTCCAACTGCTTTTCCACAAGTGAAGATTTTGCGAGATGAGCACCCATAGCAACTTGAGGCATGGTATGATGGTACTGTCAAATCACAACATGGATATACTACTTTTAAGATGTTCATGCACCTCTTCTAATTTAACATAAAATGGTTGCCAGTTGTGCCAGATGGAATGTCGCAGATCTACACGTAAGCTTATTGCAATGCTTCTCAATACCACCACTACCTTGATATGCAGGAAGCAGCAAGCAATACTGCTACTACCAGCAACAATAGATTAGCAAAATGCCATGCCAGGTCTAGTCCCTGAACAACTAAAATGCAAAAAGACCCTGAAGGATTTTTTTTAAAAAAAAATATTAAAAATACCTGCTCAGCATTTTTCAGCACCAATTTACCAAGCGTCCGATGGAGTACTGCATTCAGGAGAAAAATTAAATGTAATAAATGTAGGATTTAGAAAGATGTAATCAGTGAAGCATAGCTGCGGTTTTGAATGGCAACAAATTCTATCAGGTTGTTACTGAAAACAAGTGACAAACAGCAATCACATTCTCAATTGCTGATAATTTAAATTTTCTTGATTGCCATCTAACCTTCAATGTTCCTTTTATGCCCTCCTAATTGCCATGGTTTGTTCATAAAAATAAGAAGCATAAACTGACATAGTTCAGTAAGTTCTATGAAACTAGCCAAATATTTATGTTTCCCTTTCAGCTTATAAGACCAGGAGAGCTAAACGTTGTAGAAAGAATGCCAATTGTATTTACCATCTAGGATACTGTGGTAGCGAAGAAGGTTTGTGATAATGGAGCCAGGATGAAGAGAATTCGCAGTTATGTTGACACTCTCTTCCTGTTAAACAGAATATTGCATAATAGATGGACAGAAAAGTAGTTATAGAACACCCTAATAAATTGGAAACTGAATGGTAACTATAAAGAAATATATAACCAGCAAAATCTGGAACATTACAATTGTAATGATTTGATGATGATTGTTCCTTCAATTTGTTACACCAAGATTTGCAATAAATGCACTCAAATTTCCATGTCCAAATCAGAACAACTCACTTCCCAATGATCTTTGTTTACCAAAAGTCACAAATTCCTAAATTCAGATGCAAACATCTTTGAAAAATAATGAACGATGTTGGTCACAAGCACAGGTATCTGTGTCGCAAACTCGCAATGCATACAAATGTACTATACCTATACACACATCATAAGATCGAGAAAACGTGCATGTGTTAGACGGAACAAGACATACCTCGAATTGCCTGGCAAGTTCATTTGCATGTAAGATGTTCGCAAGCTTTGACTGACCATATGCTCCCAAGCTACTATAACTGCACAACACAACACAAGATTGAACAAGTGGCTATGTTTACTTCGAAACAAAGTAGAATAGACCGTAGAACATAATAACTACACAACAATTACATACACTGATTCATCGTTGATCTTGTCAAAACGGATGCCTTCCCGATATGCAAATCTGTGCCCCTCTGACGAAACATTGACAATTCTTCCTTCCACATTTGATTCACGAGAGGTCTTCTTCATGGTATCCAATAGAAGGTGTGTCAGCAGGAAATGCCCTGAAGATTATAAAATTAGAACCGCAGTTTAGTAAAATTGTGTCTAAACATAATGATGAATGAAAACTTTTGAGTGTTAGGTCAGGTAGAAAATTGCAGCTGTCTGTTGAGTTAGAGTGATTGACTTGCATGTGCTAAACATTGCTATATGATTTGAAATAGGGAAAATCCATACACACAACAGATTAGCCAAGCAGTCAAGTGTACTGAATGCGTACCAACATGGTTAGTTGCAAACTGCATCTCAATTCCATCCTTTGAAAGCGCAAAAGGTATTGCCATTACTCCTGCATTGTTGCTGCCAGCAAAAGGGCCACGTAATCAATTAAATGCCATGAGATATATTGAAGCAACAATTTGAACAAACGTCAAGAGAACCAGGACTGAATTAGCAGGCTTATCAATATACCAAGTCAGATTATTAGAACAGGCATAAGGAAATCTTAAACACAAGAATCACCAAACTAAACAAATGCTACCTAAAACAAAACAGTATACAATTAACATGTCCCTTCTCTAATTTCCAATGATGGACAGCCAAACATAGAGTGGTAAGCAAGGAGGGATTTGATAGCTTTCAGGCACATGTTACACAACGAAGCGGCCACCACATGAATCACCCCTACTCCACACTAAGACACCCATTTGTATCACATCCCAAGGAAATGTGGAAGATCATAGCATTTGGAATAATAACCATATCCAGTTTAGTCAATATACATGTACAGTAATGTAGGCTGAACTTTATTATGGCACAGTATCCTGAAAGGAGCAGGCAGTAGTAATTGTCATCCTAGTGGCGTGGTACTAGAGAGATCCAGACTTCAATAGACTGATTGACGTGGTACTAACAGAATAGGCATCACATGAACTAGGTAGTAGTAGTTTCTTTCTCCTGATTGAATTAGTGATTGGCTAGGAGTCATAACTCATCCCAGCGCTCTCTATTTATCCTCAAGGATGGCGGCTGGCAGCAGAGCAGGCAACAATTAATATCAACAGAATACATACATGAGGATGTTGAGGGGGAGACCCCTGTCGATGAATTGGGACGCGAAGGCGCGGACGGAGGCCATAGACGATAGGTCGAGCTCCATGACGTCGAGCTTGGCCTCCGGCGCCTTGGCGAGGACGGCGTCCTTGACGGCCTGGGCGGCGGGGAGGCTCCTGACGGCCATGACGACGTGAGCCCCACGCAGCGCTAGCGTCCGCGCCGTCTCGGCGCCGATGCCGCTCGACGCCCCTGGATGGGATTGGCTTGGATTGATTAGTAAAGGTTAGAGGGGATTTGGGTTCGGATGGGATTGCTGCTGGAGAAGGAAGAACTTGTTGCGAGGAATAAGTACGGACCGGTGACGATGGCGGTGAGGCCGGCGGCGGAGATGCCCTGCGTGACTTGGTCGGCGGTGGAGCTCCAGGAGAAGCCGGAGGGGCCCCGGCGGCCCAGAAGCCACGAGGTCATCATCTTTGCTCTCTCCTTCTCTTCTCTCTGAAAATGGCAACTGGCAAGACTCAAGAGCCTGCCTGGCTGTGCCTAGCAGCAAATCAGTCAACTCCGCCGCTTTTTTTTTTTTTTTAATCTCGGAATGCCTTTTAGACAAAATCTATCACGAATGTGGACGCTTTGGCTCAGAAACACAAAGCCACATCTAATCATGCTCGCCTCATACTTTAGAAGGCAATCAGTCAATTTGTTACAAATTCTCGGACACTATCGAACACTACAGATATCACTCGCAAAAAAAAAAGAACACTACAGATATAAAAAAAATGTTCTCACGTGAATACCCTACTATCCACGTGTCGGTCAAAATCATTTGTTGTTATGACTTTTCTCAGCTTTAAAGCATCAGTCTCTAAAATAATTTTTTACATCCCGAACTGAACTACTCTTTCCAAACTAAAAAGGGCAGCAAGAGCTTCACTCTGTAATGGTCACTTAATGGAAGATTACGCGAACTTCCTTCTAGAAAAATACTTGCACTATCTCTTGCCACAAAACTCCATCCTCCATATTCATTAGCTTTTGTGAATATAACATTTATATTTATTTTGTACATGTCATTCGGTGATGCTTTCTATTTCCGAACTTGAGGTTGCTTCGTTTCTCTCATTTGCTTCTCAGATTTACAAAATCCTCATAATATGTCACAAGTGAACAAATTTCTAAAGCATTAGCCATCCTTTTGTTTGCATACGTCTTATTCCGCATAAACCACCAACACCATAGCACCACCACAAATGTTGATCTGAATTGCTGGAGGGAAAGTTCATATTTTTTTGTATCATCTCGGACAATCCATTACAAGTCTACTTAATTCTTTTAAGTTTAGTATCCTCCAACATTCTTTTACTTCCATGCACTTGAAAAGTAGATGGCCATCATCCTTATCCAACCTAATGCACATTGGATAAATCGTGTCTGTCTTCATCCCTCTTCTTACCATATTCCATCAAAACGCTAAATTGTTATGTGCCAATCGTCATAAAAAACATCTTAAGGGCGTGTTTGGTTTCGTGGGAAATTTATTTGCCGTGTCACATCAAATCTTCCAGCACTAGTTTAGTCTATTAAAAATAGACTACTTATAAAACTAATTACATGTCCATGTAGGAAAATTAACAAGACGATTCTATTAAGCCAAATTAATCTATGATTAGCAAATGTTTACTGTAGCACAACATTGTCAAAACATGAACTAATTAGGATTACAAGATTCGTCTCACGAATTTACCTCCGGCTGACAAATTATTTTTTTTAATTAGTATATTTTAAATAGATTAAACTAGGGATGAAAGATTCGATATGACAGAGGCAAAACTTTTGCCCTGCTAACCAAACACGCCCAAGCCCAGTTTAAAATGCGAGAATTCTTCTTCATTCCTACGTTTTTCATGTGAAAATAAATTGATTTCTATAAAATTCCTCTATAATACCTATAAAATTCTTCCAAACAGACTTTGAAGATTTCCACGCTCCAGATTTTATCCAACCGGAAAAACTTCTCGTGGCCGTGTGCTCTGGAAGTTACCCAGCAGAACCCCGTCGCCTGCTGTGGAAGTCCTAGATTCTAGAATAGGAAGAGGGAGAGGATGGGCCCGCCTGGTAGCGTGGGTGTGTGCCGTGTTCTCTCGGGTAGAAAAACAAAGAGAGACATAAAAAAAGAGAAAAACAAAGAGAGAGAGAGAGGCGGCACCGGAGTGGTCAAGCACGAGGGGTGACTGGGTGACAGATGGAATTGTCCAGTGACGTGGAGCCACTCGCAATTCGCGAATTTATCCATCGCTTTCTCTATATTCATCTAGTTCAATATATGGTCCAATTCGATAGCTTATAAATATTTTTCTATATAAGGTTCTAGATGTATTTTCTAGTACACAATGTCGTCTATAAATTGTTGTTAACTGAAAGATCAGAAAAACAATACTCTCTCCATATTTATATTAGTTGACGTTTAGAACAGTGACACAGTCTCTAAAGCATAACTTTGACCGCTTAAATTTTAAAAATATTTATTAAAGTATAATATAAATATATTTTTATGAAAGTATTTTTGAAAATTAATTTATTGATAGGATTTTCTTTTTTTTAAACTTAATAATTTAAAAATTATTAATGATTTATATTCCAAATGTTTGACTTAAATTTTTTTTTAGGGTGCCGTCAGACTGTTCTCCGGCGACTTAGGAGACAATCTGATGACGCGTGGCGGCTGGCTGAGCAAGGCGGAAGCGCGCACGATGCGACGGCGGCTACGCAAGACATGTAGCGGCCAGCGGCGCGACAGCACCCGGCGACTGCGAAAGGCGACCAGGTGCGACAACGCAGACAGCGGTCGCAACTCGCAGGTCACAGGCGACGCCGGCCACAACAAGGTCACCAGCGTCCGACTGACTAGCCGTCTCCAACGCCCTATAGACCTCGAGCCATTTAACACTCGTGAGAGGTCGAGCTGGACATTTGTCGTTTCTTTTCTTGTCGCCTCTTGAGCAGATATTTATTTTCTGGTTGGATTGGACAAAACCGGGTGTTTATTTACACCACATATCAAAGCAGCTATTTTTAATTCAGGTTAGAAAATAATAAGGGCATGCGTTTCCAAACAACTGCATCTCTAATAGTTCCTAAAAAAATAACAGTGGACCAATGAGTTTTTCAAGTGGCTCAAAAATGGGAGCATATTTGTGGGACTCTCTAATCATTTTTAAGATGTACTCCATTCCAAATTATAAGACATTTCAATAATTTTGGAGAGTCAAACTATCTCAAGTTTGACCAAATTTATACAATAATATAATAACATTTATGATGCTAACTAAATATCATTAGATTCGTTATCAATTATATTTTCATAGTATACCTATTTGATATCATAAATATTTATAGTTTTTTTATAATCATTGGTCAAACTTGAGATGTTTTGACTCTCAAAAATTCTTGGAACGTCTTATAATTTGAGACGGAGGGAGTAGTATCTAAACAATACAGATAATTTTGCATCAAGAGTTCTCAACTATTTCTTAATCAATATAACCATTTTTCCATAAAAAAATCAATATAACCATTTTATATTTTATTTCTTTTTCGTAAATACTTGCATTAGGGAGCAAATATCAGGGAGCAAGGGCCCTAGGTCTGGGTGACGAGGCAAGCGAATAAAGCATGCCTATGCTCTCTACTCCCTTCATCCCCGAAAGACTGTCGTTTTCGTTTTTTGAGAAACATCTTTGACTAATTATATATTAAAAATTGTTAATATTTATGATATATAATTATTATTATTGAAAAAACTTTAAATCTAGTTTTTTAATAAATTTATTTAGAGATTTAAATGTTACATATATTTTCTACAAATCGAGTCAAATATGTAGCATGAACACTAAAAAAAATACTCTTTTAAGGATGGAGGGAGTAGTCTTTTATGTCAAATTGACGCGCACGGGCCAGCAATTGACCACTTTTAAATTTGTTTTGGTTGATTCTTTCCCCGACTACCAACCAACCAACGACTCAACGAACCAACGAACGACGCCGCGATGCTTTCGCATAATCCCTGTTCACAAATTTTTCCAAGAAAATACACTTTCATCAATTGAATTATTGATTTTTTAAAATTGGTACATCTGTAGTTTGTCCATACGCAAACTCACACAAAAAAGTTGAGATGCAAGTATTTTTTTTTAAAAAAAGCCATATAAATGTAACAAAGTTTATGTGTATTTATACTAGGAGACAAAAATCCAGATTTCCGGTCTTGTAGTGCACATATAAGTGAAATTTGTATAAGTTTTTTAAAAAATGAGTTTATATACTTAACTTTTAGCACGTGATTACGTGAATGAATAAATATATAGATGCAGAGAAAAAATTGAGTTACCGAGCTATATTTTTTAAGTTTGTTTCTGTTCTTTTCATCCCAAATTAAAAATATATTAGTTTTTCTAAATTCATAATTTTTACTACCACACTTAGATATATAGTATGTCAAGATATATAGTAAAATAATATATTTAGAAAAGTTAAAATGTCTGATAATTTGTGGTGGATAATTTGAAATGTAGAGAGTATATTTCTAGCTAATGTGCGGTTTTCATAGGGCTGCTATCATTTTTTTGGTGTACTAGAAGTACAGTATTAAACATATTAGCTATCATTTGACACTCCATCGGGGCTGGTCATTTAAACATATTAGCATGTCTTATTAGTTATAGTATAATGTTTTCTCTCGCAACAAACAATATTGGTCGACTTAGCTGCAATTTTTTTTTCGATTTCACTGAATACGTGTCAGGGCTGCCTAAAAGCCCTAGTAGTATAAGCTATTATCTCCAAGTAATATTCTAAGATATGTTGATACACATCAAGTGATGAATTAGTAATCATGGTAATGGATGAGAATGTCACATGTGAAGAATCAAACGCTCCAACTTGAAAAGAATAAAGAGAAAAATAAAAAGATAATAATGCAAAGGTATAACTTGATAGGATGTTTTTGTTTTGGTATTCAAGACATCACAACGGATATGTGTCTATTTTTAAGAGGTGAGAAATCTTAGTGATTCGGTTATCAAGTGTCACTAGGTGATCTAACTTATTGTCATACTCTCTCCATGCCTATATTAGTTGTCATTTTAGGCTATACGTCTGTTTCCACAAAGCATGTCGCTCTACACCTGCGACCCTGCATTTGGACGCGATTGCCCTCATGCTCGCGCTTCGCCGTGCTCGCGGACCGTTTCGCTTCTCTCGGCACGCGACGCCTCGCCGCGCTAGCCGCCCATTCCGCTTCAAGCGTCGGACCTGCTGGGCATTTAAATATATTAACCAAGGAACGAGGCCTGCTGAGCGCGTGCAGTGGAAAAAAAGAGCGGCATTGCACGCAAACGCAAAAAATTGAAGCAAACTAACGAGCCTAAACGCGCCTCCATCGCGGTTGAACACGTGCCAACGACGAAAATCCACCTACAACAGCGCGTTAGACGCCCAGACCAGATTCGCGAGCGCGCTGTGGGCCAACAGTGCCATGCAAAATAAAACATGCAGCGCAAAAAAAAGTCTCACCCAAGAATCAAACTGTGGACCCAACACTACGACCACAAGAAGAGCTGCATTAACCAGGTGAGCCTTGGTTTCTTCTTGTATCAAATGCACTTGCAGTCTCATTTAATAGATTGATAGAGAAAAATACTCCCTAATTAATCACTCCTTGGTAAACACAATCATGTTCTAAACGTCAACTAATATGAGTACAAAAGAAGTATGTGATATGTATTAGACCTAGTATGCTAGCTAAACACCCTTGAAAAGGACTTATGAAAATGCTAACATACATGCATAATATTGATACACATTCACTTGTGAGAAAGGGCAAAGAGTTTGGAGGTGAGAAAGGGTTCCCAGTGAGTGACCTAACACTAGTTCCTGTGAGATTGGACACGTCTAGTGCTTAATCCTAGGCTCAAGTAGTTCACCGAGTGTGGATCGGACATTGAGTAAGTCCGGTCACCAAATATCATCTCTGGAACCTTACTAGAAACGACCAAACTCTATGAACAGAACCGACCGGACGCGACGGTCACATTGTTCATGCATCCGGTCAACGTGACGTAGCGGGCTGAGAATAGGGAAGAGAGGATCCGATGCTAGTCTGAGTCCGATCACTAGAGACCGAACGCGTCTAGTTGTTAAAAAATGTTTCTGGAACCTTTTGGAAACGACTGGACGCTAGGGCCAACACATCCAGACAGTTGCATAGGTGCATCTAGTGCAACACAATGAAGCGTTTTGCATGTGCTAGCCATCAGGATCTAACGAGGACAATTGAATGTTGTAGACACGTGGCGGCCATTCCGATGCACTGGATAATCGCGTCTGGTCACCCCGAGTTTTGCAGGGTGGAAGGACCGGCAAATCTTTGAGCCTTGGGTCCCTATTTAAGCATGGTGGTCGACTAGGGGACACAACTCTTGGCCATTTGCTTCACTTGATATCATCTAGAGCTAAGACACATCGTTCCCACCACTCTTGCTTGATTGTTCATCATTCTAGTGAGTTGGGAGACCAAGCTAGTGCATTGGCACTTAGGCTTGCATCATTGCGGTTTCCCTTGTTACTCTTGAAGTTTGTTGACTCCTAGACGGTTTGGAGCAGCGAGGATCGTTGAGTGGAGGTTGGTGATTTTCTTTGGTTCCAATAAGTGGATTTGAGGGGTTATGGAGCCTTCCCAGAGGGAGTTCACGAAAGACATATCTAGTGAATTGCTCGTAGCTTGTGGATCCTTATCTTGTGTTGATTATGCGACACATAGATGCGAGTTAGGTGTCAAGCCTATTAGTGCATGAATCACCAAGTAGGTGTATCGCTACAATGAGTAGTAGCTTGCCGACAAGCAAGTGAATCTCGATAAAAAGTCTTGTGTCATCCATATTTCCAAGGACTTCATTTGTGTTTGATTGATTGAATATTTTTTCATCATGTTGATATAATCTCCTCAACTCTACCCTTACACTTACATTGTTACATTTTTACAAAGTGTCGTAATTGTTTAGCTAGTGACTCATATCTTTCTAGGTTTGCTAGCTTCTTATTCACTAGCTAGAATACTTGTTTTTAGCCTTATGTGATTTAGTTTTACTGGAAACTAGAATTGGTGGATATGTGGCTTGCATCCTTCAGTAGCGCTAGTAATAAATTCGTTTATAGCTATTTGTTTTACTAATTATTTATTTAAATGTATTTATAAAAAAAATTATTAGGCTATTCACCTCCTTCTCTAACGATATTAGGACCTTTCACGATCACCGCTAGGCTACGGCTCCCTCTATGCTATCGGGGGCCACCACCACTGGTTTGTTGTAGCTGATGTGCCGCATGCCACCGTTGCGCCATCTACGGGTCTCAGTGTTTTTCCCTAATCCCGATGTCCCCAAGACCTTATTTGGATGTGTATGTATCTACCTCAAACCACATGAATTAGATTGAAGTGAAAATTAGTTTAAATGCACTTCAACACATGTGATTTGAAGAAGATACATACGTATCCAAACAAGGTCTAAATAGATTTTTGTGCATCCACATGTGTCCAACCCCGACATGGTTTGTTTCTATCCAAACCAGAAAATGTTCTAAATGTTTGTTACTCTCTCCGTGTGAAATCATCCCATATTATTTTATGCTTGTCAAACTTTATTAACTTTCATTCAAAGAAAATATTAGCAAGGCTTGTATCTTCAAATAAATATATTACAAAAAATATGTTTAATAATTAACCTGATATTAATTATGCACTATAAATACTATTATTATCTTATATATATTTATATAAAGTCGAAATATAGATGGAAATTTAGAATAATAACATTCTACGTACTCTCTCTATTTCACTGGATAAGTTGCTTTAATTTTTTTTAGTTTATCAAACTTATTACGTATCTAAATATAACTAAATATAACATATATTTAAATACATAGTAAATTGGATGTAAAAAAAGTCAAAGCAGTTCATAATTTAGATCAAAAGGAGTAGAATATATAGCGAATAGATAGAATAGATAACGATTACAACACGAAGTGATACAAAATGAACGTCAGTTACGTGAACTGCTAGTAGAAAGACTTGGGGCAGTATGAAAACCGCAAGCACTACACGTTTAGCACACATGCATTTCATGCTTAGGAGACTCTAATGAGTACAAAAGATTAGGGACTTGTGCGACCAAACCATTTTTAAATCACATCTAGTCTTACCAAAAACAGATCCGACCACACAAACTATCCCCTTCTAAAACTAGAACCCTCTACTTCAATATCAAGTCAGCTGCAAAATGCACCCACCATTTTACAATCATTCATGCCGCAACAAAAACTTAACCCCAAACTTTCGTAGCACCCTGCAGGCTAGGTAAGCACCACCTTATGTTGTATGGCTATGTGATCCGACGACAACTCAGCTTGTCCTTCCATGTTGTTGCCCTCGACAGAATTTCTTTAGTTCGCCATTCCTTCATTTTTCAGGACACAAAACAAGTTTCACATGATCTACGGCTATTGCTTCTTTCCACCCTGCAAAACACAACCAAGCTTCATTACTGAGCTATATGGCTATATAAGACGAACCACAATAAACTTTCCTAATTCAAAAAATGTGAATAACTATTTTACTATAATGGAAATAAACATAAATACCAAAATAATGTTGTCTACATTTAGAATGGCATCAATTAACTTGATTACTTGTTTTCTTTTCCTCATAGACTCATGTAGAATAGATCGATGGTTTCTTGTGTTCCTTTTTAAAAAAAAAGTAAGGAAAATAACTACCAGGTCAAGTTAATATAGTAAAATGAACTTTTGTTATATAGAGGAAAATTTATTGGTTAGCAACACTTAGGGTTTTCAATATAACAACAGCAAAATGTTTACTTTGAGAAAGAAATGTTGTCGCTTCTTTACCAGAAAATAAGGTGCGTTGTAAATGTTCATCCACTACCAAATCTGCATTGCAATAGGTCGAATAACTGATTTCATCTGTACTAACACTGGAGTGAGAACGGTTCTCGGCTGCTGGCGTACTATTTCAATCACTATGAGGAATACCTTCTTTTCTGTTACCCTCATGGGTAACAATAGTTTGCATCACCTTGGCTGGTGCATGTTTCACTGTCTTTGAACTGGGCGGCACAGGGTCATTCTTGGAACAAAAGTCCTGCAAGTGTTCACTACCATCTTCAATTGCAACACTTATAGATCCTATTAGCACACGAGAGTTTTTGCTAGGACCCATACCATGTTCATCTACATCCAACTCATGTTTTTGACACTGTTCTTCAATCTCAGATTGCAATTTCAGTGCACAAGTTTTGTTTCTACTTGGCACAAAACATACATTTTTATCCTTGTTTGAAGAAGATACATACATATCTGTAGGATCTTAGGAAGGGTAAATAGCCTAGAGGGGGGGGGTGAATAGGCCTGTAAAAATTCAACTCGAGCAGAGGTTAGAACCGAGGGCGGCACTGCTGACCTATAGAA